>CM061041.1:83184548-83385508 GCA_030762985.1 Adelphocoris suturalis | reverse complement strand
CGGATTTTCCGTCTACAGACTTAAGGCACATACTAAAAAAGAGCCTGCTGAGAGTGTGGAAAATATATTTCCTCAACCAACATGCAGGAAACAGGTATAAATCACCGTTTTCACAATCAGGAGGTTTGGTTTAGAGATATTGCACAGACAAAACCCAAAATATTCTTCAAGGCAATATCGAAGCGCAGAAGCGGACACAGCTGCTGTAATGCCCACCTTAGGAGAACCCAGATGGTATTATCTCCCCAATGCAAATTTTTTATTGATGCAAAGGAAACATTCAGCACTTTATACTGGAATGCCCTGCACATTCATCGTCTAAGGAAGATCTCCTCCGAAAAGTAAAGTGGATGACTGAAAGGCCATTTAATCTGAACCGTTTTCTCGCATTCCCGAAGATTAAAGTATGTTATCATTTATTTGACTTTTCACAAAAGACCCGTACCAATCTGTAAGTCGAACCAAAATTTGATAACTTTGTTCGTATGATAATATTTATATACACTATGTAACTGCTGAATATAACCTGAAGCCAGAGGCGATGCTAATTTTAACAATGAATGTATAAAAAGACAGAACTATTCCATTAGACAAAACTATAATTTTTTTTAAATACATATAGGCAGGTTAAGAATGACAAGGTACAGAGTCACCTCATCGATTGACTAGACTCTGAAGCTAATTTCTATCTGAATAATACTCTGCAATTAGAAAAGGAGCCTTGTTAGGGCTGCTGGGTTACAATGACAAGGTACATAGCCACCATGACCAGCTGATTAGGCTCTGAGCCCAATTTCTTACTTTTTCTGCCTATGATAATGACAATTTAAACGGAATTTTCTATTGGGTGTCCTCATTCTAGCGCCCGTTGAATTTTAAACAACGGGCTTTTCTACTAGTTATTTAAATATAAACTCAAAATTCGTCAACTCGTATTTTGGCGTTCGGCTTGGGACCGTCCATAAAATCAAAAGCGATTATGAATTGGCTTCCTATTTCAATACATTATCCACCAACTCTGTATTTTGAGTATAAATGATATCCCCAAGAAGTTGCTATGCGTACAAAAGATACCAAGCCACAAAATACATATCATCCAATTCGGGCCAAGCCATTAAATAATCGGATCGCCGTCTCCAAATAAAGTGCATTCATTATTTCACCCTTTTTACTTGAGTGGGAGTGAGACGCTTCTTCAGATCTTCTCCTACAGTATCTCACTCCTACAAACAATGAAAAAAGTGAGAGAATAAAAGCTGTAGGAGACGACGATCCGACGACTATTGGTTTGGCCGAAATTGGATGATATATATATATATATATATATATATATATATATATATATATATATGCATTTTGTGGCTTGGCACATAAGATTGCTATTTCATATGTAACTCCCTCCGTTAACCCCCCTCCCCCCGGTTGTAGTGGCTCGAACCTCCGAAGAAACGCCCTCAGGACAAATGTTGGCCTACGATTCAAATTTCATCAAATGGACTTTAAGAAGTGGATGAGATGCTGTTTTTTCTTATTTACCCTGTCCCTTACAACCCCCCTCCGTCTCACCTCCTAGGGTCGTAGCGGTTCGAACCTCCGAAAGGCATTTTGGTCAACGTAGCCAAAGTTTTAAATTTCATTAAATTAGAAATGAGGAAGTGTATTAGATAGCTATTTTATAAACCCCCCTCCCTGGCAACCCCCCACCCTACCATCCGGTTAATAGGACCATGTAATCCACTATATATATATATAGTATATATATATATATGTGTGTTACATACGCGTGTGTATGTTTTTGAGGATTCCAGCTAATCTACCAAAATTTTATCAATAAGGTGAAGAAAATTGGGTGATTAGTAAACACACAGATTTAAGTTAATACACATTTATATTACCTCTATCCTCTATTAAGTACCTTAGGTAAAATCCGAAATTACCCACCATCAATAGACCTCCAGTATGTTAAGTGTGCAACATAAATTATGGCAAACATGATTTCGATGTTGCTATTATATCAGCCGCTTTATGCATTGTTATGCTCTTCTTAAACACATCAAATGTTATTCGCACTTATGTTGACGTCTTTTGATCCGTCAAAGATTGATCTCTTTAATAGGGAGCAAACAGATGGTTTAGTGAGTCTCGGAGGGTCTCAATCAACTCATTGAGCTCGAATCTGTTCCATTTATTTATAGAAGAGTAGGACGAAGAGTTTCAGCACGAATTTCGGATGTAAAAAATGCGATGTTAAAAATATTTGCTAAATAGAACGACAACAAACTTACTCGTAATTATCTCATGTAACGGCCGAGACGACGCGACGTTAATCAAATCAAGCATTGAATTTACTTCTAATACTTAACAACTTCTGAATGAGCCAACGTGCGCCAAATCACCAGCTATTTTCATTCAGGCTTGGACTCCTATAAACTTGGACGAGCAAGCTTAAAATCTGAAACATACTGTTGAGGAATGCGTGAATACGGAGACGTATTTTTTCCGACGGTTTCCTGCTCAGAGTAATAGAATATGGGGAAATCAGGATTTTTCAGTGATATGACCACAAGTTGACCAATGTGTAGATCAAAATAAGGTGGTTGCGCCCCAAAGCTGCAATGAGGAGATTTGTCGCCAATCCTAATGACCGCCCGGACTGCCTGCCGTAAAACTTCATCATATTTTACTATTATTTCCTCTCCATGTTCACTCTAGATTTCTCATACAACCATACACAGAGGGTTTTTCCGGAATTCAGTTTCATATGAGTCATATCATCATCAGACCAGCATCAAAACCCTAAGATCACACAACTGTGAAACGAAAAACAGTATAAAATGAAATTGTTTAGCTTGGACATGAGATGCGGATTTTACCAGGAGTAAATTATGACGCAAATAATGGTGATGTTGAGGTAAGCAGAAAGAACCCTACTTAAAAATATAGTAGCAGTACAGGCCATTACCGTAAACTTTGACGAGTATACCGAAGATTCAGTTATGAATATGGCAAATGACTGATGGATTACCAAGTTGTTTTCTGAAGCCCAGAAGAACAATCCAAATGACTGATTGCTGTTCACCCTGCTCTGTATCTTCCAAAATAACAAACAGACGTTTAGACGCGAAATCGGTAAGGGCTATTTCCGAGCAAAAAACGCACGCAAAAAATCTGGCACAGACGCGAGTCGAAGCTTTCTGCCTCATCCACGACCAAACGCCCGGCGGAGACGGAATAACGATATTGGTTTGTCGCGACAAACGTCTCCCCCTCCACCAACTGCCTAACCACCGCTCAACTGTAGTGTTAAATATGAGGAGGGAGACCCCCTAGGAAGTAGATCATGTGCTAAACCCATGCTAACTGATACTCTCCGTGTCGCGGTTCACATAATCCACGCTAAAACGTATTAACCATTATTTTGTTGGATAACCCAAGGATAGCTCGGACGTCAGAAAGGAGGATTCGAGATGGCAAATAAAACCACAATAGTTCAATAGGCGCCCTATCGTCGAGTAAATAATGAACTTTTTATTCAACGTAGAGTTTTGTAAAAAAAAAAAAAAAAAACAAGAAAGTAATCAATTATTGGAACTCTCGAACCCCTTGAAAGGGAATTAATTTTCGTTGTAATTATGAGATTAAATGGCTACTATGTAAGCAATCAATAATGAAGAACCGCCCTCACCTAAATTTAGTTAGGTGCCAACAAATAAACTGAAGAGATTTTCTGGAGTGTCAAGACTGATTACACTATCATCTATTCGTATACTACTTGCAACTCAAAACCAGGCACAATAAAGACGAGACTGAAAGATGGGGGTAAATAATATTAAATGCGTCGTACCTGAGAGTATCTATATAATATTTCGTGTATTGAATCAGTGGACATTTTTTGTCAGCTTTCTGTTTCTTGTCTTATTGCTTCCGTGTCTACCAATATAGTGGAACCACTTATTTACTTTCTTGAAATGGTTTTGACCATTCTGCATAACTTTGGCTTTGAGTCTGTCAGTGAGGGTGTTTTTAAAATTGTTCTATTTTCATCTTGTTTCAAAAGGCATCCACTGCCTCAAGGGTCCCAACATGATTGTTGTGTCCGCAAATCCTTGAAACAAACTTATTTTTTTCAGTTTCCATCTGATTTTAAGGAACTATTCAGGGAATGTACGGGTTAGGCTATAGATGCTACCCTATCCGTTTCATTGCCCTCATAACAATACATCACTCTGCGCATGCGCAAACGTAAAACCAAGCTAGCATAATTTCTTACTACCTAGTCGTCCTACCTCGTTCAAATTCAGAGGGTAGTAAGGAAATAGCGTTTTAGTCATTCCATTTAAATTTTATCATGATCGTATCATTAGTATCTGCTACGCATGCGCAAATGTGAAATCCTTGTACCGAGCACTACTAGCGTAACATTTTTCAATCGATATCGACCATATTTTCTATGAATCTGCGGGTTAGGATGATGATGGTTCAACAATTAATTGTTTTCACTGCGCATGCGCAAACGTAAAATCCATGAAGAATTATTTTCTCATGGACTAATGGGTAGTTGGGAAATGAAGATTTCGAGTCTCGTAATCAACTTGAGTTCTACAGTTTTGATTTCGATGACAGGGATTGAATTGAATGATTGGTACAATCATGGTTCCCAATGATCTATAGGTACATCCATGTTACCAATACGATAGCGAAATATTCAAAAACAGTCAAGATAGAGAAACGCTAACAAAATAGTTACAGTTACTTTATTTTAATAATTAAAAAAAAGTATATAATGTACCTATATATAATTATTATATATAATTTACTAATTTATTTAATTTTATTCTAAATATATATTTTTAAATATATGATTTACTTATTTATTTATGTATGTAATTTATTAAATATAATTATTATAGTAATATATTTACATTTTTTACAGAAGAAAGGTTTCAGAGCTCTTCGAACAGATGCAATAGGTTGAGTATCTGGGCTAATAAGGGCACACTTTTGTCACTACGAACGCACTCCTGCGAGAGGGGGTAACCCAAGCTTCATGAAAGTAGTACGATATAATTCTCACAACACCCTACTGTTGTTGGGTTGGGTTATCCCCGCATTCAACGCCTAATTCGGATTTTCGGTTACCATCAGATACCTTAAAATTTTCAGCTTAAATTTCCGACTACACTCACCATAAAATGGGTAGTAGGGACTATAATTCAACTCACATGTAACTTGTAGCTCATTTCTCTGCACCAAGCTATAATGCGAACATGAACATCTCTGGGATATATTTTTGGACACCAGCGATAGTCACTGCTAATGGTACAACTGAATTCCAAATAATTCCACGTTCGAAATCATTTTCAGTGATGGTTAAATGATTCATTTCACGACAACGACAGTTTCACACGATAATGTCATGACCACAAAAACGCTCTAGAATACATACCAGAGTGACATTGCGTACACAAGTTTCAGGTGACGTAATCCAACATTCCTAGCAAACAAGTTGAACAATGCGACAAGACCCTGAACATCTGGTTTATTGGCCAACAGATCACAATTCTCCAGCAATAACTCGGATAGGGGATCAATCGATTTCCTTTTACTCACGTCAACGCAAATATACTCAGCGGCTATATAAGCCTCAACAAACACCACCATTGATAGAATGACTCGCTAGTGAGCATGACAGGTGATTGGCCCAATCATCCAAACACTGCATCTAGCAGGTATTTAGAAAAAGTTTCAGCCATGCAGCAAGACCACATGTGCGAATTTTCAAAGCAGCTCTGCTATTATCGTCGCGAGTAACAACAACTACTTTTGTCCCAATGAGCGTTACCACGGGTGTGAAAAAAGGTGCACTATTTTTAAATGTACCATTCTAAGAAGTTTGACATTAACCACGCTCTCCTAGGATGGGTACATACTGTTAACTATTTTAGGGGGGGGGGGGGGGGGGGCTGCATAGTGCCGGTGCACCAGTGCAGAGACACCTTTGAAAAGCCATGGAAAGAAAACTAATCATCGCAGGAGAGTACGGATGGTATCAAATTCCTTAGAATAGAATCTATTCTCATTTAAAAATATTAAATTTATACGTGGGTAACACTAATTGCTAGGTTCAGTGATTTTTGTAGCACATTATTTAAAATTTGAGCACTTGATTGCACTCAAAAAGCGTTGTTTAACAAATTAACCATTTCTTTTGAAGTGTTGATGTTTTGGCGAAAGAACAGATATTTACCTCGATTTGAGGGGAGATATCATACCATACATTTAGAAAATGATTTTTTAAATTTCAGGAGCCATTGCAATAGCTTCATTTTCTTCGAAGTAATAAAAATTAAAGTAATAATAATAGTCTAATAGATAATATCCTAATATTAAAATACTTTGAAAGTTTGTAGATACAAATTGAAGAAACATCGCTGTGATTATAATGCACAATAGTCGCCTTAATCAGGCAGTTTCATAGAACATTAAATAAATACAATATAGTCAACTCACCCATTTTGCCTGATGCCAAACCAATCTTTTTTAGCCGTCTTTATACGTCAAAAAAAGATGCTAAAAAGCTAATTTTGAAAACATCTTAGAGTTTGACTTTTTTCCTTTTGCCGTTTTGCTTTGCAATTTTACTTTGCCATTTTACAGACTATTCGGGAGAAGAACTAAACGGGGAAAACTTCCTCAGAATCTTAGCTTTTCAACAGTATAGTTAATTTTAATTTGCTAATTAGGGGAGAAAATTATGCTTTAATGTTAAAACGTGGTTTTTCTATGAAATCAAGGGTTTTCGAGAAAATAACCCTTTAATGCATTTTTCAGCTCCCGACCATGTTTTTTTTTTTTTTTTTACTAACTAAAAAGCAGGCATCATGTAATTTTACTGTGTGTGTAGTTTTACTGTGTTTCCAAGTGAAAAAGCTTCAGGATAGGCCGGAGCTTAAAATCAACCCTCAGTTATTTTCGTGCGTTTTTGTGCGAAAAAACAGCTCCAGGATGATGACGTCAATTTTAATGAGAAGTGTACAGGTTTACCCTACTAATTTAACATAACAAACTAACTAAAAATTCATTAGTTGAAGTGTACAACTCGGTTACGACTGTGTTAGGGAAAAAATACGTAGATACCGGTCCCAAACTCTTACTTTCATAGAGGGTCATTTTTCACAAAACCCCCGATTCCATTGAAAAGCCCATTTTTTTCTACATTAAAGCATAATTTTCTCCCCTAATTAGCAAAGTAAAATTGACTTTGCCGTTGAAAAGCCGAGATTCCGAGGACGTTTTTCCAAATAGTCTGTATTCAGAGCAAAACGGAAAATGGAAAAAAGAAATTCTGGGAAGTTTTCAAAATTTACTTTTTTGCTGTTTTTAACGTATCAAGCGGTTCAAGAAAATTGTTTGGCATCAGATAGATTGGAAATAAATCTAATTTCAAATGTCCTTATTTTTGAGTTTAAAGTGAATCTAAAAGGAGTTACGACCGTTTTAATGTCATTAGGTACAAAACACGAAGAAAATCTTATAAATTGAATTACTTGAAAACTAAGCGTTAAAAACCCAAGGAGGAACTTTCGGTCAGAAACTAGCTCTAGAATCGATCCTCAGAGTTCGATGAACTTATTCATCGAAGTATATTCTATATATTCTACGATTTGCTATAACTTTCAAAATACTTTCACATTAATCAGTGCATTGTGTTTTAATTAATGGTATCATTATTGTTTCATAACATTTATCATATTCGTACAGAATAAACAATATTTATATCAATATTTTTGTACAACTTGTTCTATTTCGTTAGATCAGCAAAAGGCTGTTCCTGCATCATCTTTCACGCTAATTAAGAGTTTCGACTACTTCAATACTACCTATCGTTCACAACTGTAATGTTTATCAAATAAACAATGAGGTTATAAAGAATAAGCAAAAAACATAGTGATAAGTAATGCATTACAGGGACGTCCCTTACTAAAAAAGTAGGGCATACACATATGGGTTTTTTCACGGATTGGTCTGATCTGAAACGGATTTGTATGCGTTTATTTTATTTATTTTTTTCTCATGCTTGGGTTGTCTTTCACCCCCTGGATCAATCCCAATAGGCGTCCCCCTTATCAACGAAGCCTTGCCTATAAGACATAGTTTCAAAGAGACGTCCTAAAAAATTAATTATTGTATGTGATAAATACTTAATTAACGTAATTGACTTAGTGATAAGGATTTACTGTGAAATGGTGTGTAGTATGCAATTTGGCTAAATATTTGGGCGTATCTTAACGGATTGTAAAAATTAATAACGTCCCTTTATAAAAACGCCAAAGGACATTTTCTACGTGCTGAATGATCTTTCAAGACGCCGATAAAAGACGACTACTCAGCAGAGTAGGACCCGCCAACCGTCAACCAGGAACGCTGATGGTGCATGAATAAGTTGGGATTTGACCAGGACTTCAGCGAAAGACCCTTATCTAATGCAAATGTAAGCTCTTCTCTTCTCTTAATCAAGAACCAAACTAAACTTGATCGCAGCTCAGTTCTGAAGAATTTTGTGGGACCAATTCATTGTGCATCGTCTACATTTCCGATCTTCAAGCTGAAGTTTTCAAGATATGTTTTTTTGATAGTTCCAACTTCTAATTATCGCCACCGACCGTTTACCTAATCGTCTACCAAGTTATGGTTTACTATTATTAATAACGAACCTTTGTAATCGCCCAAGAAACAAAACTTTTACACCTCCGCCTCAAAAGTTTTTGGTTTACGTTTCAAGATGCATATAATTTTAAAACCACGGCGAATCATTACTCAAAGAGTTATTTTCATTATTATTATTTCTATATTAGAAATAGGCGCTTCAATGGTCTATTTATATAAAGGAAGGAAGTAACGAGTAAGGGCAGCGCTCTCTAAGTTCAAGTTGCTAAAATGCGTATCGAACTTATTTCGTAATCTCAGGTTCCTACTGTTTGTCGTCTAAGCTCTTGGCACAGCACCAACCGGAGCAGGGAACAATAAAATGAATGAAATGTTCACCGATGTGGCTAGTTCGGTCGGTTGTTAGTCGTGTTGTTATGCATTTTTTTGAGAAGCCCAGGACGTTTTGTAGATAACGATGTACTTACATAATTGTGGACCGGATGTTTTACTGGCATTTTTCGCACGTTTCCGGGAAATTATCAGAAAATCTCAGGCTATAAATAGAAACAGAGATTACTCAACCCCTATTACGGAAATGATAAAAATTTTGGCAAAGAGTATACCCATAAACGTTACTTGTATAATAAGATATTCAAGCAGAATACAAACACAAGCCCGTCAAAGACAATAGATAAAGTCGAGAAACATCATCTGCTAAACGAAAACATCCGTATAACAAACAAAACCCCACAGTGAAGTCGATAGAAACAAACAAGGCAGAGTTCAGATTCAAACTCAAGATTCAACAGTACCTTAGATTGAAAATAATGTTGAATAAACACAGCAACTATTGCAAAGCAAGAAAACAACAACCAAGACAAATTGATAAACTGAGAAAAACGAGTAAATTGAAAAAAATAGACACTAACAGTGATCATCCATAACACGATCTACACAAGAATGATGAGCTATTCTGCCCCCATGAGCTATATCCTAAGTTCATTTTGTATAGATTTATAGACCAAAGGAGTTACGGAAAATTCGGGATGCCTTCATCTCAGTTCAAATCATTCAAGCGCGAATTTTCAGGTTGTACCTCAACGATAATCTATGATTTAATTTTAGCGCCATATCAACAGTAGGGAGAATGACCTCTAAATTTCCAAATTTTTTGTGGCTTCCAGAGATTTCCCCAAGAAGAATAGTTGGAAGACAGAGAGAGAGAGACCACTGATGTAGGTCATCATTGAATATCAGAGTACACACTCTTTCTTCACAAACTGTGGTGTGAAAAGAAAGAAAATGTCAGCCCACGAGCAGATTTTGCCAGCAGATCCGATCGACCAATTAGGAATGACCGATAACGTAACCTGATATGGGCATCCGATCTGGACACGCATTGGCACTTTAACTTGCAAGGCTACCATGAAATGCGGTAGATTTCATTTGTAAATACCGAACCGTCTCGTTAGTGGGGCTAAACGGAAAATTATGGAGAAAACATATTCATACATATTTGAGGATGGTCAATCTGAGGATGGTAACCGATCAGGTCTTGCGGATTAAGCTCTTTCCAATAACACCGATTTCTGAGATCATCAGTGAGTTCTGGGCATTATAACTCCTGTTATCGGCTGTTTAGTTTCCATTTGTTAGTGTATACCTTCCATTTCATTGGATATAAAACAGAATTTACTTGATAAATTTTAACGCGAGAAAGAGTTGAATAGGAGTCAGGAAGGGGGGGATAGATAGCTTACTGATGATCTCTGGTATCCCCTGCTCCAAAACGTTCAATAACGAACGAGTTCAGTAATACTGGAAATCACGTTCGAGTTCGAATTTCCCATTACTTTTTATTGTTTTAGCATGCTTTCCTTTCTGCGTTATTACGAGCGACTCATTTCCAACAACCATTTACTGTAAGACAGCAAATAGGGTAATTGTTATAATCAACTTAATAAATTATAAACCGAATGATTGTATCATTCCGTTCGATTGTACCATTGCTCCCGCTGATCGTATTGACCGTTGTGGATCACGAGATTTACTGTCTAGTTTGTTGCGATATTTTGGAGGTTGCAATAATCAAGTTTTCAAATGATTTCTAAAGGGAGAGATGACAAAGTGTTGGAGAGAGTGATTAGATTAGGTTGTGAAGATTTTGCGAGCTCTCCCAATCGCAACTTGAATGCAGTTGGCAAAATGTAAGCCAATCATCTCCCCCAAATATGTTACTATGCGACACCCCTGCACTAACTGAAAAAGTCATCCCAACTATGGAAACGATCTCTAGGGTGACTACGGTCTCTGTTAGGGGTAACTCGAGGTCACCTTGATGCACTTCCAGTAATGGGGGGGGGGGGGGGGGTTAATAACGATTTTTTTCTTTTTTCCCTCATTGAGCAGAGAAGATAAGAGGTAGAGAGAAACAAGAGATGTAAGTGAGAGAGGGGAAGAGGGGAAACGAGATAGGGAAAGGATACGGGCGTGAGGATTTTGCGAAAGCATCCAAGGACAACGAGAATGCAGTTGGCAAAATTTAAGCCAAACTCCCCCCTACTAGGCCCTACTTCAAGGATGTTACTTAGCGGTACACCAGCCCCTGCACTGACAAGGGCAAATGACCCGGTGAAGTTCCACGAGAAAGTCATCCCGACTGTGGTAAACTTGATTACGGTCGCCGTTCAAGGTGGGGAGAAAGAGGGGGAAACTGCTCGAGATGACCAGTTCAACAAACTCGTCGGAGTCGACGGCTATTTTCATCGGGAAACGGTGAGGCGCCCATCAAATCCTGAAAGCCGTCTCCGTCCATTCACGACGATAAAAACGCATATTGTGGACGCGAGTTGGCAGATCGCGCGGCTAGAGAGGGAAGAGACGTCGGAACCTAAATAAATCCAAGACACGGTTCAGCTGCTTGTTTTTATTTGAACATCATAAACCCCCCACCCCATAACATTGTTTAATACGGCTCAGCTCTTTGATAGCTTCGTTCGTGCTATAAAATCGAACGTGTTCAGTTCATTATCGGTTCTTCGAGAAAAACGAAAGGGTCAGTACAGTTCATATTCAGTTTATTGGAATGGACGAACAATCAAGTGCAATAAGAGTGTTGAGGTGTCCTAGCGCCAGATATTAGTTCATTAGAAACCCCTTTGGCGTGCACGAACTAAAAACACAGATTGTTCAGTTTCTGCACATGGACAGAAAGAGCAGCCACTGAACGTAACTGAACTGTATATGAATCGAAGGGTTGCAGGAACAGAGCTAGTAGGAATAACTGTAACAAAAGGCATCGTACCAAGTTAACAGTTCAAGGAAGACGATGGGCCACAATGCCTCGGCACGTTCATTCAACATTCAACGTAAAATGCTGGTCTCCTCACACCGTAAATTCTCTCCACTTCACGGGAAACTATTAAATCAAAGAAAGTCCAGTCATGCAGCATGACCCCATGAGCGAATTTTTGAAGAAATCTTCGACATTTCAGTCGCTATTGATCGTGTAGGATTAGTTATACAGGGATACTTCTATAAGAGTAGTTCAATCTGAATTTGGACAATGTTTCATGCAAATATTACCGATTTTTACAACTAGCGAACGGCATTATTTCGATTTTTGACTGATTTTTCAACTTTGAAATGTTTGAAAACTTGATACATATTCTTATAGGAAATTTTCCGCTGATTCCGAATATACCACATGTTAGTATGCTGAAAAAATTATTTCGCACAACAAATCGCAAAAAACAGGCTATTTTGACTACATTTTTGAACATTTCAACCCGAAGATGTAATCCGATCACGCTGGCCAACGAACTTAAACTTTCGTTTTGTGTCCTTAACATTTTAAAATTTGTTTGAAGTTTCTAGCACAATTCTACGGACAGTTATCGTCTGGAATGACACATACATACATAAATACATACATACATAAGAAAATGCGTTAAACTTCAGAATATGATTCAGAATAGCCTGAAACGGATTTCTGCATAACATTTTTTCAAAAATTCACATTCTACAAATTTTGAGGCGAGAGCAATAGCTTAATTTTCTTCAAAAATTAGCTAATATATATTTATGTTTTCGGATGTTGAATTTGAATAGACATATCTTGTGGAATGTATCTACGTCACAACATTTTAGTTTCTACACTGCGCCGCTAGATGTGTGATCGAAGTTAAACTATTTCAAGGGTAAATAAGGACCTAGACAACTGTAACATTCCATCAAATACGTCAGCGTTACACATTTTAGCATATCGTTGAATTATGAATTGACCCCACAACTCAAAACATATTTACCGGTGTCAAAATGAAAAGAATAGCAATTATCTAACCGTGTTTCCAGAGAAACCAAGACCTCCAGGGGTGGGCCTCGAACAGTAAATAATTAGTAGGAATCTATGCGTCGGTGGAAACAATGAGGTTTGTTTTGTCATTAGCTAAATGGTTACATACTAAATTTGGTTGACAATAGTTTGTTCTATTCGATTCCCGATTCTAACAAAGAAGGATTAAGTTATTATTTATTACATCTCAAATGTAAAAGAAAAGTAGGTATTGAAGCAAGTGGCATAAATACATGATGAACGTGCAAATACGACAAACTTGTAGTCGTGAAGAAGAAAAATCTATTTTTACTAGAAAAGTCGGACAACGCCCAACCACCGGGTGATGGCTGAAAAGTATTCCCTTGCAATTTTGACAACTTAAGTTTCAATATCTGAATGTAATTACTGCCTATTCATGAAACGGTGTTGTCCTTGATAAAATAAGTATACGTGGTGTTTACACTTTCGGTCCAGAACCTCCAAGAGGTCGATTCAATTACCAATTTCCAACAAAAAGTTCCCCTTAGCATTTTTTTATTCCTCTAACAAAACGAGTTTTTTCACTTTTAAGATTATTTTCGTGTTTTCGACCTAAGTCACTAAAACGGCCTAGGTAACTTAATTTTTGGTGTAAAAAATGCATTAAGGATACCGTTGGAAAGAGCGTTAAATTTCCTTTCGGATAGGCTACCTAACGTGCAAGAATATGCAGATGCAGGTAAAATAGTCAGAAATCTACCCCAAAGTGAAAAATTTGTCAAAAATAAAAAACTGCTAATTTTTAACACGCTAGACAGCATGGATAATCCCACGGAATTCCCACGCACGTCCCCCCTTTACAAGGTTATGCTCGACTTTATTTTTAAAATTTTAATTGGAGGAGAAAATTGTGATTAGGTGCAAAAAAACGTGGGAAATTTTAGGCAAATCGACGTTTTCCAAGAAAACGTCTGCCAAGTTGGGTGGGCAGTATAGCTTCCTCACACATTGTAAACATGCACGTACAGAATTAGTTGAAGAACAACGTACGAGTCGAGCACAGACAATGTTTGCGCATGCGCACAGACTACTATTAATTCAACGCCAATTATATTTATAGGGGAACGTCTAGAAGCTAGACCGCACAATCCTTAAAAATTCATAAAATTCGGTTCATTAGTCTCAGAGTTTCGTCTGTGTCGATCAATCTTAGTTTTGTGCATGCGCTATATTTATTACTTCACTAATTGCGATACAATTCATAGTGAATTTTTCTGGAACATATAGGTACCCATGTACTCCCCGAGTTTGAACGAAATCGGACAGAAAGATAATAAGAAATTCGACGTTATAATAAATTAATGTTTACGCATATGCATACACTATTATTTATGTGACGGCATGAAAGTTACACGGATCCGTGTAGAAGCTATCCCACACAATCCCTGGGAATTTCATCAAAATTGTTCCAGTAGAGTCAGAGTTTTGCCTGTGTCAATCGATAATAGTTTTACGCATGCGCAATGGTCTTACTCTACCAACTGCGAAATAATTTATAGGGCATTTTTCTAGAACATATACCCAATTACCTACCGAGTTCGAACGATATCGGACCAACAGATGATGAGAAATCAACGTTATAATAAATTCACGTTTGCGCATACTGACAGGCTACTGTTGATTCGAAGGCATTGAAAATTGTAGGGGACCATCTAGGAGCTAACCCGCACAATCCCTGAAAATTTCATCGGAATCGGACTGAAACTTGATATAGTTTTGGGCGTGACAAGGATTTACCACAGACACGGAACCAAAATTGATCAGCAAGCTCTGAAACGCAAAAAGCAAGTGAAAATTTTGATTTTGGAGGACAAAAATTTTTTCTACTTCAATCACGAACACAAAGCTTCCCTACCTTCGGTAGTGAGGAAGCAAAAATAATTATTACTCATGACTTGAGGAGTAAGGGGTTACACCTGAAATAACTTTTTAATCTGAATCGAATGGTCATACTCCCAAGCCTCCCCGACTAAGTGAAAATCGGGTTTTCGAGCAATCGAAGTGACTGAAGATACGTCAAAGCGTGATTCTTGGTCGTCACCAAAGGTGATAAACACTTGACCGAAGAGAGAGACGTTGGTAAGTAAAGAATGTGAAAAACAAAAACAAAAATGTTTATTTAGTTAATGTTTTGTGCCCATCGACGTCCGAGTTATCCACATTCTTCACTTACCAACAACCTCTTCTTCTGTCAAGTGTTCATCACCTTTGGTGACGACCGAGAATCACGCTTTGACGTGTCTCCAGTAACTTCGATTGCTCGAAAAACCTATGTTCACTCAGTCTGGGAGGCATGGGAGTGTGACAATTCGATTCAGCTTAAAAATTTACTTCAGGTGCAACCCCTAACTCCTCAAGTCACGAGAAAGTATTTTTTTCTTGGAAAACGTCGATTTACCTAAAATTTCCAACGTTTTTTTGCGCCTAATCACAATTTTCTCCTATTCAACTGAAATTTTAAAAATAAAATCGAGCATACCGTTGAAAAGGGGGGATCTTGAGCAAGGTTTTCCAGTAACGTGCACGAGAATTCCGTGGTATTATCCATGCTGTCTACCGTGTTAAAAATTAGCAGTTTTTTATTTTTGACAATTTTTTCACTTTGGGGTAGATTTCTGACTATTTTACCTGCATAATCTAGCACGTTAGGTGGCCTATCCGAAAGGAAATTTAACGCTCTTTCCAACGGTATTCTCAATGTTTCGTTTACTCCAAAAATTATGTAACCAAGTTATGCCCGTTTTAGTGACAAGGTCGAAAACACGAAACAATCTTAAAAGTGAAAAAAAAACAAAGGTTTTTTTAGCGGAATAAAAAAACTGCTACGGGGAACTTTTTGTTGGAAATTAGTTGTAGAATCGTCCACTAGGAGGTTCTGGACTAAAAAAGTAAATACCCTGTATACAGGATGGGCCGCGCGAAACGGTTGTTTTGGCATTTTTGAATCTTTACTCGTCTCAAAGGTAAATTTCGCGTTACAAGACAATGATTTCTCACGTGAATTCCGTACATAACATTTCCGTTCGTATGCGAGATATTTTCCAGTTCACCCTAAGATTTTGGCATTTGATAGAGAGCCTCCCTGGGATATCAAGAGACGAATGAAATTACGAGTTTCACCCTGATGAGCTTTAAGTGAACTAGATTATCTCCTGCTTACCCTAGAAAGTGGAATTTGATAGGGAGCCTATCTGAGTCAAAAAGGGACGAATGAAATGACGAGCTCTATTTATCCCGCGGTGAGCTGAGTGAGCAAAAATTCTCTCCTGTTCGTACTAGAAAGTTGAAATTTGGTAAGGACCCTACTTGGGACGAGACGAATGTAAAGGCGGACTCCATCCTGATAAGCTGAGTGAGATAAATTCTCTACCGTCCTCCCTATGAAGTGGAAATGTGGTAAGAATTCTTCCTGGGACATCAAACAGAAATTACGGTCTCCAACCTCATCAGCTGAGTAAGATAAAAAGGAAAGGAAGCTGAAATTTGGTCGGGATTCCGAAGCATTTAATTCAGCGCCATGCAAAGGCTCTGTATGCTTAATCTTATTTGCAGAGTTGTCTGTGAGACGTTTAGTTTTGCGGGACTCCAAATGAAGCACTCCACAATTTTTGGGCTAAAATAATAATAATAATTTTATTGACAGAAATAAATGTGTACCAGTACGTGCAGTTTACTTATTTAATTTTTTTTAATACAGATCAGATGGCCCTGCGATTAAGATAATGACTACAAAGCCAAGCCCCAATGTTACAGAGCATCAGGTCAATCAAATCCAATCCATTTTCGGTGTCATAGGGTCAAACGCTATAAAGAAAAACGGTTCACTGTGACATCTGGTCATGTGAGTGTAAGGTAAAAAACTATTTATAAATGAGTTGAGAATATGAAGAATCAATCGCTGACATGTTCGGTTCCAACAGGAAGGAGCTACAACACATAATGGCCGAATGTCTATTACTGCTGTTGGGACAGCTATTTCCGAAACACATTATTTCCAGGTTCGGCGATTCATATTGACCTCCTGAATACTCGATTTTTCAATATGTAAGTTTTTCTGCGGGGTAGTACCCATGTAAATTCCCGTGTCTATGGAACCAAATTCTCCCGTTCGACGGCAGAAATGCGAGTGCACACTTGACTCACACTTGTCGGCAATTGATTTGTCGTGGTCACCTAATTTTTCATGATGTTGTTTAACATACAATCACAATGATTTAGTTTTTCTCGGAAAATTTTAACCCTGTGACACCACATTTCCCGATGCCCACTGTAACTTTGGGGTTCTTTAAGTTTGTCGTAATCACGGACACTTTCTAAACGATATTATTTTTCAGAGTAACAGTAAATAAAACTCATTTCTTTCAATAAAATGTTTTTTAATCCTAAATTAGAGGAGTAAGTTTCATTTGAAAAACATAAATTTGCCGTGGCTCTCGCTGTACTGAAATTGAAATTTACAAGATGCTTGCATGCCGCTAATGACCCTTCAGGTTGAGATGAGGCTAAATTCTTAAATAAAAAATGAAAAATACAAGATGCTTACATATAATGATTTGGGACTTGAAACTCAATGAAAACTAATGGCATTTATTGTATTGAGCACCTTCAGAGGAGTTGAGAAGTCATCAAACCTGTATATTTATGACTAACCCAAGAAGAACGCAGACTGTCTCCATGTTGCATAACGATCGTGCTTGGAATGCCAATGAAACGCTTTTATTATTCAATGAAAGAAACGTTCCTCCCCTGTAATGGGACCGTCGGAATCACAGAAGGAGAACGGTCGGGGGACTGAAGGCAATGAATGGCCCGAGAATCAGCAACAACGTAGTAATGACACAAATGAATCTCCGCCAATGGACGACCCCTTCAGCAAACGAAATCCCGACGCGCATGAAGCCATTTCCAAACATTCCAGGCGCCATTCACTGCATCTGGGTAGAAAAGTAAATTGGCCATTTTCATCAAACAAGCTGCAAGGTCAGACTGCTTCAGTAATATTTTCCTAACTGGCTCAATGTATGTGGTAGATTATATGTAACATCGTTCAGATGGTAGACTATAAACTACCTATATCGGAAAATATACACTACCTATATTTTCTATTAACTATACTTTCTGTATTCTATATTTATATATACTATACTATAATAATATACCATAATGTCAGAAAATTGACTTTTAAAACCCCACGCTCAAGCCATTTCCGAAAATGCCAAGCGTCACTTAACTACATCTTAGAAAAGTTTCAGTCATTTAGCCTGACCGTATGAGTGAATTTTCGTAGATTATCATACCTACTATATTATGTTACTTTGTCCGAAAATTTGAGCACTTTGAGTGCACTCAAATTGTTAACCACCAATTGCAACGCACGCACACGCGCGCACACCCACACACACACACACACACACACACACACACACACACACACACACACATCATATATATGAATAAGCGTTAAACTCTAGGATTCGTTTCAGAATGTCTCAAAACGGATGTCACTGAAGACATTTTTCGAAAAATTTGATTTTAAAATTTTTGAAGCCATTGCAATAGCTTCATTTTCTATGAAAATTCGCTGAAAAAGTTATTCGCTATTTCATCGAACAAACTTACTATCAAATAGCTTTTGTATTGTTTTAGACAAACGATGTATAGCCTAACCGAATGCCATCGATAGTTTCAAACAATTTAAAATTTAGTTACCCCGTTCTCCGCTCTATTCGTTTATATTCTAGAGCTGAGTTATCTTAATTTAATGGAGAACGAGACAACCCCTCTGATTTTTGAAGACTCAGTATCCGGCTATTTATAGCAGGAAACAGGTTTATTTCTCAGTCTTCCCACGCATAACTGACCCCTCTCTCTTCACTTCTCTACAGTAGGATAGAATTCCCTTGAGGACTCCTTCAAAATTTAGAGGCTTTACCAAAAGGTTGTTCATTCTTACCGGAAAAAACAAAAATTGGACAAATAAATCTCCTCTTACTCTGTTGGTCCCCTCAACAGTTGCGGATGGATTTTACCCTTGTAAACGTAAAAAACGCGATAGGTAGAAAGTTTTCGAAGAGTGTAAGAAAATCATCATTTACAAATTAATGCACAAATTGTAGGGTAGAAAGAGGACTATCACATTACAAAAATCGAAGAAAACTTTTTTGACGACAAAAACTATCCGAATAGCGTTTTATGGGAAAGACTCTTACAACTGTAACTACAACGGTTCAGGACAGGAACCACTAGGGAAGAGTATCACATTTTTATTAGATCCCTTCGAGAGTTCGTGAAAGACTCTCCCAAGTCAGTCTTGTTCAGAATTTGAGTTCACACTATTATGGTATTATTAACATTAGGTAAAGAAATTAGCCTGAGGTCCCGCAGCTGAAATATGCGCCTCCATACCATGTAATTGTATTTTCAAGTTTCCTTAAAGCTCTCCCAAACTGTCAATTAGAAAATAAATTAGCCTCAGGGGCCCTCCTCAGCTGATCCGTGCGATTCCATAGATTGTAATTGTATTCCCCGTGTCCCAAAAGCTCTTAATATCAAATAATGTCAGTACCGTAGGTCGAATCGGAGAGAAATTAGCTCAAGGGTCCCTCAGCTGATCAGTCTCCATGCCTTGTCATTCTGCGTTTCCAACAGCGCTCCTTTTCAGATTTCTGTACCGTAGGTCGATTAGGTTAAGAAATTAGCCTTATGGGTTTCTCAGTTGATTAGGGTGATTCCATAGTTTGTAATGGGGCTCCGAACGTGAGAAGCTCGAGATAGAGGGCAGTAGGTAAACAATGACCTTACCGATTTGCAATTATTTTGTGGTCTATAAGGGGAGGCGTGAGGTAACAAGTTATTTTTGATGTTTAGTCTTTTTTTTGTGTTTCTTTATTATTATAATTTATTTATTATTAATATAATTCTAATTTTCGACGAGTATTAGAGACTTTTTGCAGTCGTCCCATGAACGAAACTGTCAAAACCGTAGTCCCTGAGAAAATGGGTGACGCAAGGTATGAACAAGAGGAAAGACATGTTAACGATCACGTTCCTTCGGTCCTTCGCCCCCTACCGCTCCCAGCGGCGAACCTAGTTAGTTCGTAGCCCCATTGTATTCTCGATATCCCAAAGAAGTACCATAGGTCAATAACGTAAGAAATTTGTCTCAGTCGTCTCTCCGCTGATCCGGCTGTAACTGATAAGCGCTAATGAAGTGTATGTTCAGTTGGAAAAGTGAAATAGGTTTAGAAATCCACAAACGAAAAGCGCGAGGAAATACATCATAAAACATATACGATAAAATTCAGATTCCAGAATGGCGTCCAAGTAAGTGGAGTAACAAAGAAGTAATCATTAAAAATATAATGTTGGAAAACATAGCTATGCGCATATTTACATATATGATTGATGAGTTTAGTTTCGTGGTCTAGATACTCACCAGCTCGCATCTCAAAAACATAAAAACAGCGTAAATAAACCGTTTTAGCAAAATATAGTAGTTGGACAAATAGATCAGATTAATGTGTATAGTTTAGTGGTCAGAATGCACCCTACCTCGCATCTCAAAAACGAAAAATATCCTAAATCAATCCTTTTAGTAACGTATATATTAGTTGACAAATAGGTTAGCTAAGGGTAGGTTCAGTGCGCCGCACCATCACAGTTCACAATCGATGTTTGGACCCCCGCGGTAACAGCGATGTAAAACAAATACGTGTAATGTTGCGGGAGCGTTCATAGTGACACACCATCACTGCGCTGTCATCATCGCTGTCGACCCTCGCTGCTTTCGGAAAATCAAATCTATTTGATTTTCAGGAGGGAAGTCGCGATGTGGGCTCGATCGTTATTGGCTGAGAGGCCGCCCTTCCTCTTTTCCACTGTTCAGTAAATCACAGCTTTTCTTCAGTCGTTTGGTACTAGCTCACCGTCGCTAGTAATGAATAAAGAAAAGCTAATTGATCTCGTTTTCAGTGCCACACCCATTTGAGACAAAAGGCATAACAATCTCCATAATAGGTACGTCCTGGCAAAAGAATGGGGAAAAGTTGTCCTAAAACTCGGAATGAATGGTGAGTGGTCTTTATTGGGTACTTATAATAACAATACATTTTTGTTGACATATTCACATAGTTCTCTCATTTGGTAGGGTGAACTTTGAACCACCAATTTGAAAAAGTTCACTCATTATAAACCACTTAAAGACGGGGCCCATTTCAAGCTCATCATCACTAACTGTTCATGATGTCGATGCTACAAGCGCTCGTGCGGAACTGAAAAAAGGGAGAACGAGAAGGCAGGAAAACATCGATGGTGAACGCCTCAAAAGTGAACCTCTATGAACAACTTCCATCCGCGAGGGTCCGAACATCATCATCACGGTGCGGCGTACTGAACCTACATTAGGATGTCTAGGATATGGTGGTCTGTGTGCTCGCAAGTTCCCGTCTAATATTGAACCTTGCATTATTGAATCTTATATTGGACCTTACAATCGCCGCGCTTTTCGATACATTCTGATCGTGCTTATCGCACTGAGGGTTTCTTCGCGCAAATTGAACTATAATTTACCTTACCGATGATTACCGCGTATCGGCTTCGCCGGCAGAGGCTTATCTTGTATTGTAGATATCCCAACGGACCTACATTTCAAATTTTAGCACTCTACATCCTTTGGGAAAGAAATTAGTCTCAGAAATCTCTCAGATGATCAAAAAATTGTGTAACGAGATTTCGTTATCGATTTGTGTAACTTAATTTCGTAGGTTATATGTATAAGTCATATATTTACTCGCATACATATTAACTACGTCTTTCGAAATATCTCTTCGGGCAGCATCTATTCAACTCAATACCTATGCTTGCATTTTTTCAAGGTCCATACATAATATTAGGAATTTTTCCTCGAAATTATCGGGTATCCTGTCAACAGTTCGCAGGCAATCAAGTCGGTCCGCAGTCACATCAACAATCGTAAGATGGGTTAGTTTACGCTACAATATAACTTGGAGAAAAGCTCTAATGGATTTGAATCGACAGAGTTTATTGTGGTAAAGTGATTGGCGTGGGTCCAAATAGGCGGAAGAAGTGGGTTCCCAACGTCTAACTCCGCGGAGAGTAGTTTATAAAAGCGGAAAAATACTATGAAAGTAACATTTAACGTGACAGGAATAATTTAACCTTTCCAGTAAACGGCAGTAATTGATTTGGGGTGGATTAAACAATAAATGTAAGATCTGTCAATTATTTGATTTCATAAGAGACGACTTAACTCCTTAACTAATTGAAATGATGGGAAGTTCAAATGAACAACTTCCCCACACACTGAGTTTTATCGGCAATTTATTCAGCTGACTTATTAAAATTTATTATTTAATTGAAGCAAAGAAAACGTTGAAAATTAATAATAAAGTACCTAGTACGTATAAAGGGTGAATACGGGTATGTAAGGGATTATGATTTTGATACATAATGGTGCAATTCATTTTTTTAAACGGTACCTCTTAACCCTAAGCTGTTCCTCTTGCTTTTCAGTTTCTTCCAATACCCTTTTAAACAGACGCTATTATGTCACTTATAGGAGGCGTATTTGAATTAGTTTCTGTTGATGTATTGTCCAACCTTTCGGAGACATTGAAAGATGCGTCGTACACTGTAAGTGATGGTTCATGGAAAAATACTATGATTTTATTCGTTTCTCGATGTCCCGGAGAGGCTCCCTATCGAACTTCAAATTCCCAGGGTGAATAGGAGAGAATTTAGCTAGGTCAATTGATCTGGTTGGAATTTATCATTGCCTTCGACTTATAATGTCCTGTAGAGGCTCCCTGTCGAATTTCACAGCCCGAGGGTGAAAAGGAGAGGATTTATCTCACGCAGCTGATCAGGAAAGAGCCCATCATTTTATTCGTCTCTTGACGTCCCAGAGGGTCACCCTATCAAATTTCAACTCCCCTGGGTGAACAGGAGAGAATAGTTAGCTCTTTTTTTAGATATTGGTATTTTTTTGCCTGTGTGGAGTTAACTGATCTTTTAGGCGCCTCCCCAGGTGGCGGTTCGGGGAATGCCCACCAAATATGGTAGGTACCGGGGAAATTAAATACCCGGGGCGGACCAAAACAGTCGGGGAAGAGGAGGAGAGGAGCCATGGTGAAGGCAGTACCTCTTGAGCAGGAGAAGCTCGATAATAAACTCCTGATCCACCAGGTTGGGGGTTGAGCGCAGGGCCAGCAACCCAGCCTCGGAAAAAATCCGCATGCTACGTTCACTGACAAAAGGAATGAAGCCGGACGATTTCAAAGGTACCCACAATGGCTACGGAAACGGACTATTCAATTAGGAACCTGGAATGTTCAGATTTTTCAGGAAGGCTGGATGAATTGGTGGAGGAAATCGGAGATAGAGATTTGGAACTGGTGGTGTTGACAGAAACGAAAAGGAAGGGCCAGGGAGTGGAAGAATGGGTATCTGCACATTTGGAGTGGTGTGGATGTGGATCAGCGGGCTACAGTGGGGGTTCAGTACTGTTGAGGAACTCCTGGACGAACCAGCTTCTGCACTGGGATGCTGTGAGTGAGAGATTCATCAGGGTGACAATCAGATGCTATGGTACCACTCTCAAACTTACAGGAGTTTATGCTCCAACAAATGGTTTTCCGGTTGATGTAAAAGATGAGTTTTATGAAGACTTGAATGACCTCAAGGATAGATGAACGGCTAATCATTAAATGGTACAGTTGGGAGACCTAAACAGTAGAGTTGGCAGACAAAATGGTGAGGTTGTTGGTCCGTTTGGAGAGGATATTCTAAAAGACAGTGGTCTTCGATTGATTGCCTGGGCAGCGTCGAAAAAATCTGTCACACACGCACACACACATACACACACACACACACATACACACACACATTTTTCAACGTTCTAGTCCATAGTTGATAAACGTTGTCCAAACTTTGACTAAAAAATATAAATTCTAGCCATTTTAATAGTTTTTTAAGCAGGTTTTTCGAAATAAACAATTCATTCAAAAAGTGCCGTCCAACGAACTTCTCCTTTCTTTTGGAGTGCCTAATTTTTTGGCTTGAACAGAATTTTATCTCTATTCTAAAGAGAGTTGTCGTCTATAATGCACATATACATAACATTAATATAAAAATGTGTTATTAAACGGATTTCAATTAAATAAGTTAGGATTTTGTTTTAAACTTGAACCATTTCAATAACTTGATTTTCTTCGAAAATTCGCTAATGCTACGACACCCAAGCTCCATTTTTTACTTACTTCATTTGGAACTTGTTTTGGCATTTTATGAAAATACAGCGATGAAGATAAGTATTTAATTAATAATTACAGGTAGATTATTAATATAAATATGTAATAATTTATAATAAAAATTAAAGTTGTAATTAATTAATAATTACATCATTAATCATCTGATTGTACATGGGAAGCCCTACGGAGTGTACCTACAGTTCAAATTAGAACTTTGTTCGAAACATTGTTGTGAGAGAACTTACAAGCCATCAATGATGAGTCACTGCATTTGGGAACTAGGTAGGTTCCTACATGAAAGATATAAATTCTTTGTTGTTACGTTTATTTCAGATCATTCATTTCAAAGGAATGAATCGCATTTGTAATCAAAATAACCAGCTGAAATATCTGCCTTTTGTTTATAAAATGTTTTTCTCTTCAATTACGAGCGATAAGGAGCAGCTGCGCAGTTTTCAGTGATGAACGACCTTGGTCAAGAATTGATTCGAAGCGTGAAAGCTTCATTGACATTGTCAAGTATCATTAATTTTCCTGGTTCTTTACCTCGACTAATTCGCTAGTAAGTATGTAATAACACACCACTCCAATGGAAATTGGATTGACTACGGGATTATTTGAATAATAAATTTAAATTTAGCCACAGGATTAATTTTGTGGATATAATTTAGATCAATTTAAAATCCGTTCTCTGAAAATGAATTATTAGCAAATATAAAACTGTTAGGCATGAAAAAAGCATTAATATCATGAAACAGCATTGCTTGGAACAACTATGAAGCAGTGATCAGGGTTTTATGTTTTCTGTAATGTGAAGTATTTTATGTTCGCGCATGCGTAGAGATTACCTTCAATATAACCGAGGAAATTTTATAGAAGACCGTCGACCCCTACCCATAAAATCCTGAGAACTAAATTTCATAGAAATCGGATGAAAAGTGTATCTCGGATGTTGGATAAAAGAATGATAGATTGGTTCTTTTTTTCTACCTACTAAATGAACCTTTGTAATTGACCTGGACAATTTTTTAACCTATTAAGTAATTACTATTGCGCTTGCGCTCAACTAAAATTGATTAACACAGGCGAGACAAAAATGAACTAACTCCGAGACGAGGTAATGGATTGATTGAATTTTCAACCATTGAGCGGACATAGGGGATATGGCACACATGGATTTCCCGAAACGTCGATTTCTCACGATAACATCATCGATCCGATTTCTCTTCTCAGAACCTTCCTCATTGACTTACAGCATTACTAATGAATTCATTGTCATTTTAGATTAGTATTTTCAATAATGAACGTAGGTATGTAATCGACCTAGGAAACTATTTTAACCCCCCCCCCCCCCCCCCCCCCCCCACACACACACACACACACACACAAACTTTGTTTACGTTTCAAGATGCGTAAAATCCAAAAACCTGATTTAATAAAGTACGTCCGTCCGCCGTACGCGCCGTTCAGAGATTTTCTCCTAAACTGCAGGACCTAAACTTGGGTTATAAATCACATTTGGGGTCTAGTTGGTCCTAGGAGCTAAGCATCAATTTCGAGATCAACCCTAAAGGGTGGCATTTAAGGGCTGAGATATTCAAAATCCAGGTCTAGAAAACTTTCTAGGCAACACTATATATGTATATATATATATATATATTTTTTTTTTTTCATTGTTATTACGACAATGTATCGAATGATACCAACGATATACTGAACCGTAGTCCGTTCGCCCTCTCTTTTGGCCAGGGAGGCAAGCCTTGCCTATAGTTCGAATTCAAAATAAGGTCCAGTCATGCAGCATGATCGTACGAGCGAATTTTCGTAAATTATCGTACTATATTATGTTACATTGTTTTGAAAATTAAGGACTTTGAGGGCAAAGAAATTATTAACTACAAATTTTATGGCAAAAAAACTATTTGGAAATAATTTTCTGCGATTCAAAAACAGATTTTGGGTTTTTAACTTTTTTGGAGTTTTTATCGATTTTTTAGCAAATTTTAATGAATTTTAAGTACATTTTACATCATAATTTTGTACATAATTTTTTTTAATGTTCCATTTTATAGTTATTAAACTTTATTTGAGCAATGTTCTGCTAAAAAACATAAATTTAATTATTTTAAACTGTTTTTTGCTATTTTTAATGATTTATTCAGCACTTTCTTGAAATTCGACCAATTTGATATGCTCAAAAATTGCTGTCCAACGAGCTCGTCCTTTTGTTTGGGTAGCTTGATTTTTTTGGCACAAGAACGGAATTTTTATCTCAATACTAAGGAGAGATATCGTCTGGAAGGATATATATATATATATATATTTATATTTATAAATTTGGATATTATAGAGAAAGTAGAAAGATATAGTGACAATTAAAAACTTCTGTTAAAAGGGAAAAATACCTCAATATTTCGGCGACTTCCCGTGATCACGAGTAGATAGTCGATATATATATACTATATATATATAGGAAAAAGTGTTAAACTATAGGATTCATTTCAGAGTGTCTCAAAACGGATTTCAATGAAGAAAGCGCATGCACAGACAAAACTCCTAGACAAATGGACCGATTTTTATGAAATTTTCAGGGATTGTGCAGTTCATTTAAATTTCATTGTGCGCATACACAGTTAATCCAATAACATCGAGGTCCAATTTCGTTCAAACTGAAGAGGTTGTTTGGTACGGGATGATACTTTGTATTTTATCGGATTTGCTTGAAAATAGGTAACTATTGCGCATACGCAAAACTAGTATTGGATGACCCTGAGAATAATGAATCGATTTTGAAAATATTCAATTATTGAGTGGGATAACCTGTAGTCAATGTGCGCATAGCCGAACATGAATAGTAGCGCTGATTCGCATTTCCAATAACATCGATTTCTTATCATATATTGGTCCAATTTCGTTCAAACTGAAGAGGTTGTTTGGTACGGGATGATACCCTTTGTATTTTATCGCATTTGCTTGAAAATAGGTAACTATTGCGCATACGCAAAACTAGTATTGGATGACACTCTGAGAATAATGAATCGATTTTGATGAAATATTCAATTATTGAGTGGGTTAACCTGTAAACAATTTCCGCAAAGCCGAACATGAATAGTAGCGCTGATTCGCATTTTACCTCGTATTCCAACTAAAGTGCCCGAGATCTTAGAATGTGCATGTCTGAAAATTGGCTCCGCCCATATTGGGCACACACTATGGCAAAGTGGAGTGATTTTAGTAACAGCATAATTTCCCTGTTCCCTCTCGGGCTGTGCCCTCTCGGGTAACCAAGGCTATAAGGAGGATTAAAAAGGATTAGGAGTTTGAAAATTAGAATTTGCATAAGATTCCATCATGACGGAGAAAAAAAAATTCTGAGGGGACAGCAGTGTGACGAAATCGCAATGAAAACTTTAGAACACGTAGCACAACTCGAAAACTACAAAATTTTAGTCAATTATGGGCATTTTTCATCTAAAAATCCATTTTATCTTATTTATGAATATTAGAGATCTGGGAGCGTTTCGCAATCGACCCAGCGCAGATGAATGACTGCGAAGCCCCAAATGCTCTATTATCAAAAAACCGACTTTTCAAAGCATTTTTTTGGCCACTACATTGTAAATTTGAACCTGCAATTTCTGAGATATCGGGCTGGCCAAAAATCTCGACCTGTTTTTTGCCAAGACAAATGTTTACAAAAACGAAACGAAATTTACACGCCATATTTTAAGGGAGTTATCGTCTGGAAATACACCCTATAAATACGTAAATATTATGTAAGTAGGTATTTCAATATATAAATACATATGACGTTAAAATCTAGGATTGTGTTCTTTGATGTATGATACGGGTTGGTAGCCCCCCCCCCCCCCCCCCCCCTAAAATGTTAAAATCATGTAAATAGCTCATTTTTTCTTTGAGGATTCGCTAAAAACGGTGATTCCGAATAAATCCAAATTTAACAACACAAGGAAGGTACCAAGGCGAGAAGTCAGTTAACGAGCCATATCAAAAAAACCAACAGACAATCTGCATTTATACAAAAAATTGAAATAAAAACAGAACTTCGAAAGCTTAGCGTAAGTCTCTAGTACCACTTCGATATTAACAAACCGGGCGTCAAGCATACAATGGAGCTGCTACACACAGAAGGTTATGTGGTACCGTCACATTGGCAACTCTAATTAGCCCTCACCACCTTCCTCACGGCGAGCCTCTGTGCACATTCATGGATCTCGAGCACAATAATTCTATACGTCAATATTACAATATGTGAGGGTACTATACGGTACCATTATTGTATGCGACCTACGCTAACTTTCCAGATGCAGTACCTATGCGATCTACACTCTCCGCCGTGCGACTTACGGTTGTTTTCTTGCTTTTCAACGAGAGCTGTTGTTTACCTACCTTTGTTTATGAAAAATGGCCAATATATCGAATTACCGATATTTTTCACGATATACAAAAGTACTAAAACGATATGTTTTTCAAATATCGGTAGTCGATATTTATTACGATAAATCAACATCCCTAACCTACATTACCCCCTATCATGAGGGATGTCAGCATGCTTCATTCATATTTTTACAAGATCGCATAAAATTCCGAGAACACAGACACCAACCGCAATATTCTACATGCTGTCTCCAACCTACGGCCCGCGGGCCACATCCGGCCCTCGGAAAAATTACAAACTGAAAAAAGATTTTTTTATTTGAAAATATATTTTCCTTAAAACAATTTTACCGGTAACTACGAGTACAGTAATCGTCTCTATTTTTGTCCCTTCCGTTCTCGATAAGTGTTAAGTTATCTGTAAACCAGCTGCGATCAGCCAATCAGCGATGGTCAGTGTTTTGCACGGACTGTACTGTGGTGGTGTAAGGGCAGAAAGCTTACCACGACTGTACCTAAGGCAGGACTAAAAAAAACTCATCATGTTATATTAAAAATGTATGGGTATTTGAAATAATCATTGAAATTTTTAGTGAAAGTAGGCCTAAGTAAATATCATGAATAATTGTCTTAGGTACTTATTCTGGTATATTTTGCTCACAAAATTATTTTTAACTATATTAAAAGAGCATGATTTGAGTTATCCAACCAAAGACGTATAAGGGAATATAGCTACTTAGAAAACTAAGCAAAGAATATCTCAATAACCACCACTGAGCACTCTTAATTAAAACAAAACTTGTGAATATATGGGGGGGGGGGGGGGGAGGCCTCGGGAAATATTAGTAAATTGTTGGCCCGCCTTGTCTCAATTATTTTATAGTGTGGCCCTTCAGTAAAAAAGGTTGGAGACCCCCTGTTCTACATCAAATAGTGACTATTCTACAGTTCTGCCTACCTATAGTTTTCTTTCTATGATTGAAAAGTTTTGGCAAAACGCTACGTCATCACGCCCCTTACTTAGAAACTTTGATATATTAACCATAAAAAGCAAACTAAGTAGGTACATGCTCATCTAAGGAAAGTGTGGGAGGTGTCAACAGTTTCAGGGTTAAATGTATTTTCATTTAAAAATAATGAAAGCAATCCTTACTAAGAAAAACATGAATATTATATTTTAATATTATTCATTACATCAATCCCCCTCTCAAATCCCCACACGAATGCGAGACCTCTGGGGAATTCCATAGTCATCGAAAACTATAATTTTCAATGCATAAGAACCCGACATGAAAATGTGTAGATATGTGGTATGCAATTCATGGTTAGGCAAGAAGGAACTCTACCTGCTCACGAGCATACCTGTAGCTACCGTAGGTAAGTAGGTCATATAAGTAAATAGGCACCTCTTTCATTGACAAAACCATGAAAACCACAGGTTTACCATCAAAACCGATTTCCCCACTGACGTACATCATTATAAAAAAAAAAAATTAAATCTAAAAACAATGGATCACAATAAATATTTCCTTGTAAGTTGTACCTACACTTTATAAAAATGTTTATCTAGATATTATTTACTACGATCTCTGTTTCACTTATTGCAATATGTACTTATATTCAGCTTATGTAAATTCGAATTATTTAAAAATAAAGAAATATGGCGTCAGGCAATTTTAATAAGCTTTATAAAAAAGGCCTTCTGTCCTTAAATTGGTTTTTAAATTAAACTCCAACGTTTCTCCCCAGGAACTGGGGCTTCTTCGGGGAGATTAATAATCAGAAATGTAAACTATGTACTTACTTATAGTTTTCTTTTTGTTATTAACAACAAAAATAAAACTAAAATAACCCTGAAGAAGCCCCATGTCCTGGGGAGAAACGTTGGAGTTTAATTTAAAAAACAATTTAAGGACAGAAGGCCTTTTTTATAAAGCTTGCTATAATCTGAACTGTCCAAATAAAGAAACGTTATCAAGTAATTTTAGCAACAATTAGAAGACATGCCCACGAATACGCCTTTCGCCTATGTGGGATTAGTGTATGTACTCGCATTTTGCCAATAAAAAAATTTAAAAAACCCTGATGTACCTCTTTCACCCAACTTTCTGTAGAGAAGGGGGTGTTACAGCCGTCGGCACGGTGACACTTAGGGGTGGGGATGCATTTTCTTTGTGTTTCAGAGGGTGTAGAACACGTTTATGGACAACATTTTGGGCTCACTACTCCTCCGAAACCGCTAGTCCGATTCGGACCAAATTTTGATATGATGTATTACCATGTCGGAACTTGTGCCTCGCTGACTTTGGTGGGGATCAGCTGACCACGAGCAGTAATATCAACCATAATTATGGCAACATCTTGCTCAAATCTCACCTGTTCACCGTAGGACGTTGAAAATTGATAAGGAGCCTTTCTGTGGTGACAAAAGACGAATGACCTTACAGGCTCCATCCTGATCAGCTGAGTGTGCTAAAAATTATGTCGTCTGTCTGATTACAACGAAATTCGATAGGGAGCCTCTCTAGGACATCAAGGAACGAATGAAGTGACGGGCTCCACCCTGAGCTCCAGCTGACCGATTCACGTGGCGTTTATTGCAACATGCTCCGCTAACCAGTGGCACGCATATAAGAAAGCATTTTGTAAACAAATTTTCTAGTGATTAAGTCAAAATTACTATTAACCACGGCTCACCTAGCGACAAATAATAACCAAAATTTGTTCAGTGAAACTTGACATTCGCGTTTGAAGCTTGACTTTTCACCTGATAGTATTTTACCTATCTGTATTAGAATAGTTGGTTCTGCTTAAGCAAACTGCGTGTTTTTCACATAGTGTATAAATATTTACAACAGTATAACCATGTTACCTACACAAATAAAGCAATTATAAAATTGAATTGCATTGAAAGGTGTACACTACTCTAAGGTCTACTAGAAAGGTGTACACGTATATAATAAATTACTACTACTACCTCCATATAACCTCCTGTATGAATGTATTAATTGTATCAATATATTCTTGAGGTGCAGTAATGCAATATTATAAGTACCTATGATAGGAAATCAATTTCCAGTTAGGTAAGATTAGAATATCAATATTATTATCAGGTAAATACAGTCAATGTAAATTGTAGGTAGGTTCTATTAAGTATATAAATGTTTGAGCTAAATGTACCATAATAGTTACCTACAACTATGGTTATGTACTAATCAATTCCAAAAAGTAAAAACCTGAAATATTACATCTGCCATATTGCACCACACTACCACAGAATTGTTGCAAGGTTGCAACGTTGCATTTTACTGCCTCCCAATTTCATATGCAACTGGTAGGTACTGAATAAACCAAAAAACTGTACTTAGTAAGTAATTGCTCACCTATGAAAGATGTCTTGCGGTAGATTTACTTCGAGAGAATGGAAAAGAGACCTGAGTAGAGGCCGAGGCCCGAAAAATCGGAAAATACCGACCGAGAGATGGGGAGGGTTTCTGTTCGGAGGGAGGGACACACTGAACGGCAAAAGTTTGTGAATTTTTTACAGTAAAACAGAAAATCACTGCCTAATGCGATTTGAACGAAGAGGAACGAGAGAATAAAGCAACGAAGATTTGAATAGAGCCGGTGTAAAACGGATGGTTTGAAATAAGTAATAGCAACACTATTATCAATCAGCTGTGATAACAAACGGCGTACGTTTAGCTGCGGACTCGAATCACACACTGGCGACGGCGGTGGAGGAATGAAATCATCGAACTGTCTGCCGAGCGGAGAAGCCGAGGTAGGTAGCGCTAGAGTCGAACCCCCCCACACACCAACACTTTTTTGAAAACAAACAGAGAGAAGATGAGGATAGAATACATGGGCATTAGGGTCCGCTATTTTGAGAAAGGTGGAATTTTTGATGACCTCCACCCGAAATTTGGTTTAAAATGTCAAAAAAATTACCCCTGAATTTTTTCAGATTTTTTGCATAAGTAGTAACAAAAACCTACGCCGCTAGCTCGATTTTGGTTTTTGAAATAGTACCTACGCTTTTTTTTTGCCAATACCTATCATACTTTAGAATATAACTTTTACAAACTTTTTTATAAAATTGTAAAACTTCGTATTCTTACGTTTTTGGGGTCGCTGAACTCGAATATGCAGTCAAAACAAGTCGACAGCAACAACTTTTGATAGTTTGGAATCTCAAAATCGTCAAAATCATGTCAAAAAATGACAATTTTTCAAAACCCATTGTAAAATTATGGAAATTCGTATTCTTATGTTTTTGAGTCGCTGAACTCGAATTTGCTTTTTTTGTTGAATTTAATGAACATTATAACAGAAATACGTAATAATACAAATTTTCATAATTTTACAATGTATTTTGAAAAATTGTCATTTTTTACGATTTTGAGATTCCAAACCATCAAAAGTTGTAGCTTTCGACTTTTTTTGACAGCATATTCGAGTTCAGCGACCCCAAAAACGTAAGTATACAAAGTTTCACAATTTTACAAAGATGTTTATAAAAGTTATACCTATTCAAAAGTCTGATATTGGCAAAAAAAGCTAATTTCAAACACCAAAATCGAGCAACCGGCGTAGGTTTTTTTATGCACAAATCTGAAAAAATTCAGGGGTCATTTTTTTGACATTATAAACCAAATTTCGGGTGGAAGTCATCAAAATTCCACCTTTCTCAAAATAGCGGGCACCCTAATGGGCATATACAGGCACCTACCTACCTATTAAAAGTGGGTAGGTACCACGTAGAGAGGCAAACTGGAAGATTTTATACAACGTGCTGGAGGGGGTTGAGTGCTAAATTAGGGAACCTCATTTTCTCTTCGAATTATTTTATTATAGAATATTTTATTTGCATCTATTTTTTAACATGAATATTACAATAATGGCTCATAATAAATTATCAATTCGGAGGCCTGAGACGATGGTGCTGCCTGACACCAGGCTATGAAGTAGGCAGGTATCTTAATTATTTTACATCTTGTTAATTTACAAGTGGATTTATAATTACTGTTGTATCTTATATTGTGATGGATTATTACTATTGGATTTACCTATAATTACTAGGTACTAGCTGTCAAGTACCTACCTACATATTCTGTTAAACATGTTGTGATCTATTTAATATTGATTCAATATGCATAATAAATCTTGTTGTTATTTAACCAGGTTACCTAGTAGTTAGGTAACTACCAACGTATTTTAGCGTAAAACACGCTTTTAACGGGACTTAAAAGTGGAAATTTTCCCAAATCGTCACGAAAAAACGAGACCAAGTAAAATAGCGGCTTATCGAATCTCTTTGCAACTCAATCTATGAAGCTCAAATTTGAAATGAAGAACCCTTGAGACGTCTAGTAACAGATCATGAGGTCTAGAGCCCCCTAGATCAGTTAAGCTAGATCCGGAGCTAAGTTCTTTGCTGTTCAAGACTAAAGTAGCGGCGGATCCAATTTCTTTGCTATTGAACTTGTAAAGCTGAAATTTGAAATACAGAACGTCTTGAGACTTCTAGAAACGAATCATGAAGTCTAGAGCCCCGCAGGTCAGCTGAGTAAGATCCGGAACTAATTTCTCTGCTATTTAACCTATGAAGCTGAAATTTGAAATGGAGGCTTCTTGGGACATCTAGAAACGAGTCGTAAAGTCTGAAGCTCTCTAAATCAGCTGGGTGAGCTCCGGAGCTAATTTCTTTGTTATTCAACCAATGAAGTGTAAGCTGGATCTTAGAGGGAAAAGGAAGTGACTCTAAGAGGGAGGGATGTTACCAAATAGTCACTATACCTTGGTAAGACGTGACCACTCAAGGTGGGCACGATCTGGCTACGATGTAGCTGCTTGAGGGGCGGACTATTGAAGGTCTTCACTAAGTTGCTTACCTACGTTGGACGAGGTAGGTGCCGGGTGTGGATGAGCTGAATTACCAAGAGTTGTAAGCTATCTTCAACTCACTGTTACCACTGTACCAAAAGAGAAGAACACTGTATAATATATACAAGGTGTAAACAGGGTGTTGCTTCCCCTAATCGAGATAGAAGTGTTAGTGACTTTTGGGGAGGCTGTCTATTGAATGGGGAACAAATATCAAAATCACAACGCACTAGACTATGGTAATGATCTGAGCACTTACCCTGTCTCTGCATGGCAGCCCTCTCACGGTGGTTTGATGCTCGCCAGAAGTAATGCTGAAAAGTTTAGATTTACCGTGTGTTACCCCAAATGAGCTGCGGGTTGAGGACTTTGAATGTGTGACTAGTTATCATTGAATTGTAACCTCCCCAAGGGTTATGTTTAGCATTTTTCTTGCGTCAAGGTAAAAATTAGAACATGTTCTAATTTTCCCAAGTGAGTACTCCTAAGAGGCACAGAGGGTGACTCTTCAATTAAAATGTCTCTAAATCGTTAACTTTATCAATAATGATTAAAAATAATAAAAAGAGTACTCAAATGAAAACTACATTTAAGTACAAATGTAATAAATGAATACAATAGGTACTATAACATTCTTTTAAACTCTATTAAAATAGATTATTGATGACGTGATGGAAATTATTGTTAATGATATAGTTAACAAGGCTCCGTCCTGCAACGATATTTATAGGAGATCATCTAGGTCTTCCAATGGAATTATTAGGAGATGTAGGTAGTTCCAATGGGATTTATTCTAAATTTGCGAAATCGATACGTCTACTGTCCGTGCTGATGTAATAGTGAAGCATTGGTAGACCCTTATTTCATCTCATAAATTGCTTCCGAGTCTAGGTGCAAGAGATTAATTTGAGCATTAACGAACAATTTCAAATAATCTTATCATTAGTAGCTATTGCGCAAGCGCGAATGTGTATTTCTTTTAACGAGCAAAATTTCAACAGTTTTTATCCGATTTTGATGACTTTTTCAGGGCACGTGAGGGTTAGGCTGTAAATCGTCCCTTAATAATTTCATACTTCTCAAATGATTACTCATTCTGCAGATGCTCTAACGTAAATTACTTCAAGCATAATTTTCCCCTTTCCTAAATGACCGATTTCGACGTTTTACGTTAGGAACCTACATCTTGATTGACTATACTTAGCTACGGAGGTTTTTTATAATTATTGAAACCATTTTAATGATCTAGATAAATTTCTGTTATTTTCAGTTAGTAGGTACCTAGGTACTTACTTGAATATTTTTATACGTACATCAGGGTGACTAGTAAAATGTAGATGTTTTAATTAATTGCATTAATTTTCCCTCCGCAGGTGCCTATATAAACGCAGGCATATTGATGTCAACCTACGGATCTGTAATTTGAAATGGACCTTTGTAATATCAGGAATTCAATATCTACTCTGGGTTGAGGAGTCGTGTGCAGCTCATACTTGCACTTATGCTTGCGTGTTACATAAGAGGTCCAGGCTTCAAGTACGGGATAATACGAAGCATTTTTGGAACCACGTGAATTATACAAGAGGCCATTTGTCTATGCCTTGAGTCCATTCGTCCTTGGGCCAGAGTTGGCTGATACACCTTCAGGAATAGCTACGTTTTTCAAAAAGCAATTGTCTACAGTATTCGCTCAGCCTCCACACAGTACCTACTTCCCACAGTAGAGTCATGTCTCTTAACTAATTTTGCAATGGGGTCAATTATTGTCACTAAGGAAATGGTGTTGGCCACTTTTCAGGCTTAGAACCCCTCCAAGGGTAGGTATGGGACTGGGCGTGCGCAAATAGTTTGGCTGGGCAGTTGTTTGGCTTCTATCTCAGAGATTCCTACACCAAGGAGTTGTCCCACCATGCTGGAAAAGCTCATTTATAACACCAATTCCTGAAACATCTGACAGAAGCAAAATTGAACATCATCTACCAATTTGCTCTATTAGTGCCATCCCCAAAGTGCTAAATTGAACCCTATTTGAAATCTCATCTTTCATTGAGTCAACATGTTTTCATTTCTGGGAGGTCCTGCACCTCTAACTTGGTTACTTTTGAACACGTGATTAGGGGAGCCAAGTTGACTGCATTTACAAGGATTTCTGAAAGGCGTTCCAACGGGTCTCATGAAACCCTTCTTAGGAAACTGGAGCTGTTTGGATTCAGCGGTTCATGGCCGGATACCTTCTCAAGCCACCTCAGCGATCGTCTACTAATGGTGAGAGTTAGAAATACCATCTCACAACCCATCTGTGCAACATCTGGGGTGCCTCAGGGTTCTCATCTGGGGCCCTTGATGTTTTTGATATTTATAGACGATGTGCGGGAGTTTTTTGGCGAAGGGGTTGAATAATTGCGGTTTGTGGGTGACTTGAAGGTTTTCACGGTTGTGAGGTCGGAGGTTGACTGATTAATGCTGCAGAATTCACTTATAGCTCATGATAAATGGTGTCAAACCAATGAGTTATATTTGAACATAGAAAAATGTTCCACAGTCTCATTTTCCCGATCGTCGTCACCTTTGAACTCATGTCTTGAAGCGAGAGTTGGTAAAAGACATTTGATGCCGAACTCTCTTTCACTGCCCATATTAATGAAATATGATCAATAGCAATGAAGGCTCTTGGCTACTTGAAAAGAAATACGATGGAATTCACAGATCCATTGGTTCTTCATCCATTATATACTTCCCTTGTTCGACCGCACATCGATTAGGTACTCTTCAGTTGTTTGGGCACCGATGTATGCCAATGCAAACCTCTTTGGAGGGCATACAACGGAGGTTCCTTCGCTACCTGTGCGATATGGGGCATCGCTGGGAGGATTTTAGTTACCAAGAAGCCATACGAGAGAATAACCTTTCATCTTTGCAGTCTCGTCGAAGGGTAGCTGATGCTCCATTTCTCCATGCCCTGTTTCAGAGAAGTGTTGATAGCCCTTATTTGCTAACCCAATTGAACTTTGTCCAACATCGTGACGGACAGCAGGCTAATATTTTCGGTACCAAGACTATTACAAATATCAGTAACTTTTGAACCGTTGTGAAACAGAAAATATTAGTACCTACTTAGAATAACTTGTAGAATTTACTTATATTGTAGAGCTATTGTGCAACAGGACCCTGATTCCTTGGTTATTACGGATTTTTAAGTGGTGCTCCAATATAGACAATTATCCCTATTTACATAAGAAACACATTTACACATTTACAGAAGAAATTTTTGTAAAATTCTTGTATACACCAGTTTTTTTCTGTAAAGCTTTCACAGTACAAAGATTTTCATCCCATCTGGTTAACAATTTAATTGTCTGGGGTCTGGAAAGAAAATGGGAAGATGACATAAAAATAGACGTTTATATTTTCATGTTTATATTCTTGGACATTATATATGCAGATATATATAATATATAATTTAATATTTTTTATATCACATTGAAGTAATTTTTATCTAAAATATAGCTAACTAACCCTTATCCATAACATAAAATACATTATAGGTTTTGAATGTGATTTTTCAATGGAGAGAACAATTATTACAAAATAAAACTGTTGGATTTTGGAAATTTAATTTCATGTTTTCCAGTTAACTAAACGCAACAGCGCAATTATTTATATATACTTCGAATGAGTAATACATTAGGCAAAATTTTATTGCTAATTTCATATTGCAATAAATCAAAAAATGACAACATGTGCCTCATTTTCTCATCGATTCTTTTAAAAAAGGCGTCAGTATATACATAAATACAAAATAGATACACAATTTTTATTGATTGTAACAATAATAACAATACCTCATAATTTCAAAGACAATTTTCGGAAAAAATACAAGTTTTAAAGTTTCAAACTGAAGTCAATAAATTTGAAAACTGCTCATACAAAATGTGAAATAGGGTACAAATCAAGAATTTTATCTTACAATCTACTAGCACGGCGTCGTACTAACATCCATTTCCTTTTCTGGTAAAACGCACTAGAAAAATATACCTCACTATGATGGACGGTCGAAATTACGCGTTGATAACGAAATTACAACGAAAATAGTTGGAAACACCCATAACGTTATCCTTTTTCACAATTTACGTCTCTTAACTATAAAAAGTTAGTAAAAAATATAAGTATACGTTATAATAAATCGTTAAATCCTCTCAAACAAAAACAATTTTTTTTCAAGTTTTTCAATATTTATAGTATATATATATAATATTTTTTATACTTTATATAAAAGACAATATTTTAAACATTGAACAAATGAGCGCACGAAGCCCGGGATAATATTTTATAATCATAACATTGATTATACTTGAATTTGCATTTAAACATTAAATATTTAATATTTGTCGCAAGTCACCCAGTTCAATTTTATGTATTACACATTACATGGAAATTCAACAATATACAATCTTTATACAGCAGTTAGAACTAGAGAGTGTGATCTATATGTCAATATGATCTCTCTGGTCTATATTCTTTTAGATTTACACGAAAAAATTGATCAGAGTATCTTATGTTACATATTTGTACAAAACTTTAAATCGAAATAGTATGGAAGTACGGTAGAATTTATTAATCGTTTCAATCCAATCAGTGATAATTAACATTGGACAAATTTTACCTTACTTCCATCCGCTAGAAGTAACTACGAAGGTTTAATCAAAAGAAATATTTACGAGTACTTTCTTATTATATACACGACTAAAAAATTTTCGACAAGTAATTGGGAAGGTAACATGAAATAAATTAAATTTTATGTTTATTTTGTGAGAGGGATATCTATTGGTTTCCATGGGAGCTCGAATTGTTGTTAGGGGTAGTGGGGCCAATGTTATCAATGTCCCTCTGCGCCCTGGAAATTTTCACTTTGTCTTTCGGAGTTGCGTCTTCGCCGGTTTCCATCGCGAACATTTTCATCTTCTCCTTGAAGCTCAGCTGCTCTGGGACGTTGGGGCCTTTCAACATCATTTTTTGATGCTGCTGTTCAGCTAAGCGCCGCTGTCTTGGGTCTCTGCAAACATCAATTCAGTCATTCAGATCGGGACCCAAGGAAAGTTTTGTTCCTTAGTATACAAGACTTTTCGAAATGATTATTTATATCAACGTGCAGTATTTTGGGATGGAAATATGTACAGGCTTGTGGCTCGTGATTCGGTTAGAGATCAAAAACACTCCCCAGCAAGGGCGTAGACAGGGTGGGGCAGGGAGGGGCCGTGCCCCCTCCCTGGACTTTTGGGAAAACAAAAATAAATTGTGTTGAACTTATTTAAAAGAAACACTAGAATATAGAATGCGTAGTTAGGGGCATGGGAAGGTATTATTGGAATTTGGAAACACGTCTTTTGTGAGCAAAAGTACCTTCATAGTAAGGGAAGGTTCTAGGTAGGTATTGAAAACACTTTTGGGATAGAACATAAGACAGGGAAAAGCGCGAAGGGGGAAGTAATTCTGAGAAGCTTAAGTACTAGAAGCTTCTCATACAGCCTGGTTCCAGGAAGAAACTCCTGAGGAATATTGGAAACGATTAGTCTTGATTCCTTACCTAGACTCGTTTTCTTCAGCGCTGACTGACAGATTTTCACATAATAATGAACCGGCGCGGCGTTTTTTCCCTTCTTTCACTCCACCCCCACGTCATGTTTTTCTTCAAAATTAGACCATTTGAAACTCCAAGCCGGAAAAATTGCCAAGTTTTATGATTTTGATGAGGATCTGCTGAACGCAGAACTCCAATTATGGCACAATAAGTGGGCGAAAAAAATGTGACAAGAACGACAAATGTGGAAATGATCGACTTGATCAAGGAAGCGGACCCCTTCTATCCTTCCATTAAAAGGCCCTGATGATTGCGGTAACGTTACCGTGCACGACCTGCTCGGTGGAAAGAACTTTCAGCACCCTGAGGCGCGTAAAAACATGGACACGGTCTACAATGGGGGAGGATAGGCTGAATGGTCTGTGTATGCTCAGCCTCCACCGAGATTTGGTGAAATCAAAGAAGGCAACCATTGTAGAAGAGGTTGTTGATCAATTTGCCAGCAACCCCAGAAGACTGATGCTGTTTTAAAAATTGTCCATTGCTGTTTTGTAACACCTACGTTGTATAATGAAATAATGTAAAATATATAAATAAATATATGTCATGAAAATTATTTCTCGGAGTTCTTTGCACCTTTCGTTTGCTATAATATGCACACGCATACTTTATACATAATAGCTCTTGGGGGTGGGCCCCCCCTTGGCTAAATCCTGCCTACGCCCATACTCCCCGAATGAGTTCCTTTTTATCAGTACGGGAGGCGGAAAATAGACTGAATGAATTTTCCTTCATCGTCCGCAGGTCGGGAAGGGCGCTAGTGAGTAATGCAGTGTTTAAAGTATGAAACGTTCTTAAAGAATTTACAATTTCAACTTCACAATTTCACTGTACCTTCGGGAGTTCAAATTGTATATTATTACGGGATGATCGGGAAAATAGGAATTATCAGGGTTCCTTCAGGAAATATGTAAAAAGTGGGATCAAAACATTGAGCGACATTAGCGATCTGTTGGAAGTTTGGGAAGACAACACACCAACTCCATCTCAAGCCATGGCAGGAGAATATGAATTTGGTTAGGGCCAAACAGTAGGTATGTACTGAAGTGGTCATTTTATTTTCAAAGAAAATACTGTTATATAACGTCACATAGCTTCATAGAATAACTTGATCAATCGGTAAGCAATCTCACCTATAAACCTCTTGAGCACCAATCACACCAGGAGTATTGCCAGTGAAAGGGGTCTCAGGACTAGTGGGGGATGCCAGCATATTCTCTGCTTCATTTATGAAGTGCTGAAAAGATACATAAATTTGGTAAAAGCATTATAACAATAAACTACGATAAAAATTATTGCGAATTTATTAAATGAAATGAACTACCTCCGCAATTAATAATTCACTAAATTATTCATCACATTCACCAATTTTTACTTTAGCTAAGTATGAGAAAATTTATTTTTAGAATTCTAGATGCTGATTGAATTTTTCCTTATTCTCTTAGGTACTTACATTGGGATCCTCCCGTATGTTGTCAAGAGGAGGAGCAGGGTTGGAGGGTGCGGGTGGAGGAGTTGGGTCCTGGAAGGAAACCCTCTTAGCAGTGGCCGTCGTTGGTGTGCTCATTGTGTTATTGTTAGGCGTAGAGGTAGGTGAGGCTGAGGTCGGACTCCTCATTGCTTGATTCTGCGTCTGAGACATGACTGCAAACGAAGAGCCTCGTTCAGGTGGAGGAGGTGCACTCACACTTCCATTGCCGTTGGGACTTTGGCCAATCATCATGTCCAATCTTTGCCCTGAAACAATAATTATGAATATCTGGATAGTATATGTTGTTTTTTTTTTCCACAATCCCGAAGAGTTAAATGAAGTTGAATAATATCAGTTTGAACAGAGAAATTTCTGTAACTCCCCTCCCAAAACGTGAGTCTGGACCCAAACTGAATACATTGTATTTACAGACTAGAGAAATTCACGTACGTATATGGGTGTGCAACAGTCTGTTGGTCATACTTCAACTGTATCGGGTTCGTCAGGTTTCAGCAGTGTCGCCAGACCCCATCCAACAAAAAAGGGTATTGTAGATCTTAAAAAGGGGTATAAAGGGGGACTTGAGGTTAAATTTGAATAAGTGACTCTAGTTCATGCTTGATGTATGGAAGAATCAAAGAAAGTAAATTAATATATTGAGTTTCTGAGATCACTGATTCAGGCCCTGATACTTTATTTTTTATCGTGCTCAATAAAGAAGTTTAAACTTGCCAAGGTCTACATGAGGTCAATAATATTATATTAAAATATCAACAAAAAATAAATTTTGGTAAAAAATGTAGCATTTTTAACGTTACTTTCTGAATTTTCACAAACAACAAATTTGGAAGTTACAGATTGAAGGTAAATTATCTGTCTCACCAGAATTTACTAGTGAATTGACCAAAAGAGAAAAAGTAATATCTCTTTAGAAATTCCACAAGGAGGACCTGCCACTTGATGAAGATTCTTTCAGTAATAAGAAAAGTGTTCAAGATGTGAAAGAGACGGAACATCAGTAAATTATATTGCAAATTGCTCTTTATGGAATCCTCACCCATGTTTGTTTTTACCTTTCTCAAGTCTCAACTCTACATCAATGTCTACAAGCCCGCAGACAGAAAAACAGATCCAACCAACCAAGCAAACAAGTCTCAACTCGTAATGTGGCAACCTAAATTTTATCCAAGCATGTAGTTCAACGAGTGAAAATGGTGGAAAAGTGTGGAATCATGAAAATAGGGACTATAAGAGACTTCAAATCAAAATGGGATATTCTTCAGTGTCCCCCCCCCCCCCCCCCCCAGATCTTCGGGGGATATGTACCCCAAAAAGGGACGTCTGGCAACACTGGGTTTCAGAACTAACTGTGTCCACATAACACAATATTACCACATAACAGAAAGAAAAATAAAACTGTTGTGAGCACACTTCATTTCGGAGGAGCAAAAAGTGGTATTCTATTCCCAGTATAATATTGACACATGCTTGCCAATGTATTTCATGCAGGCCTCGATATTGGACATTTGACAAATAAGAGAGTGTGATGGCTCACCAGCAGGACTTGCTTGACTAGAGCTGTAACCATTGTTGTTGTGATAGTGATTGTTGGTGGCAGCAGGAGTGTTAATGACAAGATTATCCAGGCGGAGGTTCGACGTGGCGGTGGCTGTCCTGGTGATTGTTGAACTCGAGTTGTTCACTTGGGTTCTGGACGACAATTGGTAAGACGACACTGGCTGCAGTCCTTGATTCCTCATTTCTTCCTCTTGCTATAGAGAATTATCAGCAAAATGAAAAACAATAAAACTAGTAGATGAGGCCATTGTCAGTATATACACCCTGTCAAATAATTTGAGCAATATCATAAACTGATCCAATGACCAATTATAGAAAATTCAGAAATGGTTATTCAAAACGCCACGAATTTACTTCTGAGTTCTGGAAAACGTTTCCGATATCGATCATATTATATTGAAATGAAACTAAGTTGGTTTCCCCATAAATGAAATGATCATTTAGGTTTTCGTTAATGATTCACCTCTATCAATTAATAGATTTTAACATCGGCCATTGCTTACGTTTTTCTTCAATTTTTAGTACTTTGGAAGTAGACAACTCTTTTCCCCCCTTTCTATGTTGATTGATATTGACTATCATTGTTCAGTGTACCCGTTCCGATACTAACCTTCTTTTTCATCCTCTCTGCTTCAACTTCAGCCTGTTTCATCTTCAAATCTTTCAGCCGCTGAAGACGAGCCTTTTCCTCTGCACTGCTGCTGAACATGATTGGAAGAAATCATCCACCATACATAGCTTAGAAAATTTTAATTTAAAAAAATTAATAAGCCTGTCTGTCCTTTTTATTGAGGGACTCTAAATTTATAATTACTGTCACCAGAGAACTAGGCAGAACATATGGATAAACACTGAGATCTACATGAAGATAAACAAACAACTTCCAATTTGATTCTTACGAAAAGACAATTTTAAATTCGTTCTTCATCAACATAAAGAAAGCTTTTTTTTTTTTTTTAAAGAATTTAGCCGCATCTTAACCTGAAGGGTCATTAGCGGCATAATAAAGAAAGTATTGTTAGAGATTTTATAATTTTAAATTTGTTTTTAAATCTAATGTTTAGCATCTCCCTGAAGAAACCCCAGTTACTGGGGGAAAACGTTAGAGAAAAATTAAAAAATGAATCAAGGACACGCAGGCCTTTTTATTAAAAATTTCTAATAATTTGAACTGACAAAATAGAGAAACGATACTTGTTTAATCTGTTACAATCTGAAAGAGATTTGTCTACCATTAATTTGTGATTTACATTGAGAATTGAATTACAAGTTAAAACAACAAACGAATGTCACACTTACGCCGTATTATAGGCTGGAACTTGTGACGAGAGAGGGGTGCGGTTCATGGAACCATTGTGCTGTGCAGTTTGCGTAGGAGGGGGTGACATCATTTGATTTGGCGGCGTCTGATTAGCCAGCTGGGGTGGACCTCTAATGGATCGTCTCTCGTCATTCTGCTGAGCAACTCTCAGAAGTCCTTGAACACGTTCAGCAGTTTCCTGAAAGCACAAAAAGAAGGCGTTATATGCGATCAAGGAAATAAGGACATACTAGAGGTATTCATGGTCCTGTAGTTTCAAGTCGAGCGCATGCGTATCGTCATTTAAGAAGATTCGTTTACCACAGACTGAAGCCTTCAAAAGTCAAGTTTCAATGTAAAATCGTCGACTGCTTTGGAAAACATGCTTATTGATAAGATGCGATTGATAAGTACGTTTGTTCAACGATTGTTGAATTCAGATCCATAGACCTGTCAAGAAAGTGGTTCGAATTCTCAAGTTCAAACTTTTTTAGGTTTTATGTTGATTGTATTACAAATAATGTAACTGTTTATTATTAATAACCTAGTTTGGAGGCCTCCTGCACTGATTTAGCTTTCACTAATTACCACAAGAGAGGGAGGGATACTTACATTTCGATTTTTGACGAGGGAGCCTCATGATAACATAACTTTTCGATGAATTCGATTTTCGAAATGAACCATGAATACCCCTACACTATAATTGTTTAAACCCTATTTCGTCATCATACTTTAAAATGAACTTATCTCAAAATATATAGAACTAAAAGGTAGTAGATTGTTATAACATGAAAAAGTTTATGTTGAGTGCTATGCTTGAAAAATATATCAAAATAAAAATGTTACCTGGTCTTCTTCCTCGTCCTCCTCTAATTCTTCGGCTCGTCTTTCAAACTCTCTCTCCAGCTTGAGAGCTCTGAGATGTTCCTCCTGCTGTGCATTCCTTTGAGGAAGGCTAATCAATTCACTAATTTGCTGATCACGCCAATGCCGTGCTGCACTACGTCTCCTTTCAGCCTCCTAATATAATAAACAATGATAATAGAATATGGTTAAGCTAGCTTATCAAAAATAGGTTAGTAAGTACTTGATACATCATTTACTAGTTTGTTTAATTGCAAGAAATAGTAAAATTAGGTAGGCATTTACCCTTTCTTTCTCTTCCCTCTGCCATGGGTTTGTCCCGTGGTAGTAGTACTGCTGCTTTTCCTGCTGATTGTTAGGAGACGGGTAGTAACTTCCTCTTGGTGGGTCACTACCACTAGCAGCATACCTAATAAGGAGAAAACAAATCGCTAGATTTCTCGTTCAGCCACTAGTTCTGACTAAAGACTCAATTTTCTCCTCAAAAATTAAAGATTTGATAATACGTAATTTTAAAAGAGTGAGGGCCAACTTCACCATTTGAGTTTATCAATGAGTTGATGCAGTTTTGAGCTTGATCAGACGTTAGAGCGATTTTTCTTTCACCATCACCCGTCGTTAACTTGACCATCAAAACTTAACGATCTGATTACCAAAGCTGATTAATTAATTACCTACCCGAATCTCGAGGAATTGAGAGGCTAAAGGATGATTATCATTAAGTTGTCAGTGTATGGAGCCTTCAATTTCCACATTTTAATTACCAAAAATATAATAATATTCAAGTTCAGCATTGTTTCAAGAACGGCCACAAGTCACTAGAGAAAAATAATGTTCACTCACATAACCTCCTCCCCTATTGACGAGCTTGTAGGTGATGGGATTGTTTTCTATAAGACGCAACATTTCAAATTTCCCGTACACAACATCGTTTCGCTATACCAAACGAGTACCAAAGAAGTATGAAAAACCAGCAGTACGTTAGTTGAAAAAGAAGAAAAGAAATCAGAGATCACTGAGCTCTTATGGGTGGCTCTACAACTTTTGTTTGCTCATTTTGAATGTTATTCAAGTGACAAGACCTTGAACCATAAGGAAAATAATTATTCCCAAAAGCTAGATGAAAACAGATGTTGCCAAAGTGCTTTGACTCATCCAGTATAGATAAGTAACTTACAACCAGGGTTAAGTTTTATAACCCGATTTATAGGTTTCCTATTGAGAAGTAGAGATTTGTATGTATTTACTTCTTATCTGATGAGATTTCCATAGTTTTCTGTCACAATCCTTCCATCAACTAGTATCCTCCTACGTTTGAATTTTTTGGAATGTAGGTACTCTCCAGTACCGGAAGAGCTACTGTTTAGGACACCAACAGAATAGAAAGATGTTTCTGCTGCATTTCACTTAGCTTAGTAGGTTCCTCATTGAAAAAGATTTTCAAGAGTAGATACTTATTAGTTTTTACTCTCTCTTGTTTCAAGGTAAATTCAAAATTAATATAATTGTTGGAAAAAAAAAAAAAAACAATTCCTAATCGTGATATGGATTCGATAAAAAACCGCTGTTGAAGTTGTTAAGGTTATGATTCCAAGTTGGTGGCAATTTTTCTGACCAACATGGACACACGTTCCATAATTCATGGACTAAATAATATGTTTCGTCATTAACTTAACCAAACCATAACCGGCCCCGGGTGAGATTACTTTGACGTCTGTATTAACGTGGTGAAAGATAATTCCTTAACACCTCTTTTACTTGCCGGTCTCCCGGCTAAGTTAAGTAGAAGGGACATAGTCTCAGATCGGTGTAACTGGTCCAAAGCATATGCATTACCTTGAATCGGGTCTCATCTGAGGACCAGTAGACTGGTATAAAGGGTGGGTTGCGGTGGGAGGTGGCGGTGGAGGTGGAGGACTGTCCACATACTCTGGTTGTTGAGGTATTCGGTTGGCTGTGTAGCTCCCGCCATCTGGGTAACCAGCAGGGTAGCGCAGTGGGGAGCTTTGGATAGGGGATCCAACTATACCTCCAGCCTGAAACGACAGTAAAGAAGACTCAATCCTCAAAACTCACACTCATCATCAAATCGATGCTCAATTATAAATCCAAAATTTAGGAAAATATTGGTTTAAAATATCTAGGGATTAATTTATACCTGGGGAACTTGAGGCCTATGCTGGGGTGAGGTAACCCTCATTTCCCGCCGTCTTACTTCTTCAGTCATCTCCTGGATCTTAGCCTCCTGTCTAAGCATATCCCTGGACGATTGAGACCTACCAGGCATGCCCTACAACATAAAAACGCGTGCGCGATTAGTTTCAAGCTATTTTGTTGTCATTTTTCTGAAGTACGGTAACATTATCAACAAATCTCAATCCGAATCAATTATAGTAACGTTTCATCCAAGTCGATGGGTTTAATACTCGAGCAATAAATGGTCTTCAGTAGTTACCTGAGGTGGGAGCTGGCCATGGTAATTGTTAGGGATATAAGCCGATGCAGGGCGATCCCTGACCACCTGGTTGGTACCATCACTAGTAGATCTGCTTTGGAGAGAAGACTGAGACCCCCTCAAATTCGTCTGCATCTTATTTACAGGATTTACAGGGTTCCTAAAAAAATAAAAATTTCATTAGCAACTATCTAGAGAATTCTTGAAAGTGATTAAATTAAAATTAAAATAATAGCACACAAAAGATACCTTTCATCTTGAGGGCTAGGCATTTTTCCTCTTCCAATACCATTTTGAGGAGGTATGTAGCCATTGGGAATAACATCTTGGTTCCTGTAGATGGACAAATTCTGATAGAAACGCTCTCCGTTGTCTGCAACAGGGCTGTTCTGCTGCTGTTGCTGTGGCTGCTGGGGATGATGGTGATAACCAGGATGAGGGGGTGCGCCTTGGTGATGCATGATGTTCATTGGTGGCTGGTGTTGTTGGTACTGATTGACAGGTTGCTGTTGGCCTGCGTAGGGTGGCTGGTGAGGTGGGTAGTTGTTGGGAAGGTTCCCGGCTGGGGGTGGCCGATGGTTGATGTGGTTACTCGGAAGGGTTGGTTGGCGTTGATCAGCTAAGTTCTGGCTGGACCTGCATTAATACAGTTCCACGATGAAGAAATAATCATTATGGAAATAATTATCAGAGTAGTAATTAATGAAACCACTATAACTGAGGCCAGACGTGAACTAGCCACTAAGTCCACCACCCACATCATGTACATATAAAGTAGATTTTCTATGGCGTTTAGTTGGCTTACCTAGACCTAATTTGATGCTGGTTGGGGTGTGGAGGACCATCATAGGATTTTTGGGGTATGCTATTTGTAGAAGAGGTTCGACTGTAACCAGGGTTGAAGACTTCATGGTTAGGCCTTGGCATCGTGCTATTTCCAATCACAGTTTGATTCATGTTCATAACAGGTCTTTCTAACTCGTGGCTGCCAGCTGAAAATAAAGAATGTAATTTTTAAATCAAGGTAGTAGGTAGTGATAACGTTTAGTACAACATGATTAGGACTCTTGAAACACTCTATGAATTCAACTTCAGGATGAATAAAACTTACTGTTGAGGGAAGGAACTGATTTTGAACTGATCATCTGAGGGGTGTGGGGCGGCAGCTGTCCTCTCCCTGGTTGGTTTTGCTGCTCGCTAAGCACGCGTGAAGGCAAATCCCGTTCGCTCATCCTGCGAGGTCCTGGAATCAACCAAACAAGAAAATCAATAAGTGCTTCCGGAAATTGCCTACAAGTTGTCTAATTGGAAAGTGAGTAAAATGAATTAGGCTAAATGAGTTAAACCTCAGGAGATTTAACAGCAGGTTGCATGACCAAAATCATGGATAAGCGACAACAATTTAAACTGAAGTTGTGGAATGTTAATTTGAGTTTTCGCTGATCAACAAAAACGATCAAAACGAGCCGTTACATACAAAGGGAGAATATATATCGCATCTAATCAATACTTCGGTAAAATATATCACAAAAATTCTATTCATTCATGCTCGAAGAGACAACACACAAATCTAGAGAATTCCAGATAAGCTAAATTTCAAAATATAAAATTGATACAACAAGTTCTTACGATTTCTGCTTGAATGGTTGATAAAAGATCTAACCCAGATAGTTATCTTATTAAAATTAACATAGTAATGGAAACCTGTGTGTTTGCATGTTGTCTCACTTTAAACTAAAGAGAAAAAGCAAAACTGTCTCAGGAGCGAATTGGGAAAAAATCATAGTAACTAAATAGGTAGATAATAAAAATGTACCATCTGAAATTAAAAAAAATAAGAGACATGCACCGGCATTCCAACTGAAATTTTCATCGAGAGTAGGGAGAACGGGAAAATAAACATGGAACGTAACTCGAAACAAATAAAATTTGCGTGCTTGGAAATGAAGTCGAACGCAAACCGCTTGCACAACATTTATAAGCAAAATCAGTTCTCACAGCTTACGGCTCTCGTCTCCGGGGCCTTGGTCCAGGCTCCTGAACCTCAAAATGTTGGGGTCCTCGGATCTACCCAAATGCCCCAACTTGACCGGAGAGACTACGAAGCTCCTTTGAAGCTCGAGCTTTTTCAATCGACGATTCTTTCTACCTTTGATTGCATCAGGTCTACATTTTTTGTGCAAAACGTCTTTCGACCCGCCAAAATCAAGGCGGTCTTTCTCTTTGAGTTTTTCGGTCCATCCCAAAGACCTGACGGAGTCATCAACGCTCATCCAGCGCCTCATGTCTCTGCTACCGTGACCATTATACATCCGGTGGATGTTTTCCGATGTACAGAAGTTAGAAGAGGTCTCCTCCGTCTTTTTGGCATTCATGGCCTCCTCATCCACATGAATTCCAGTTGTATTCAGTTTGTCAAAGTTTACCAGTTCAACAAGACTATAATGTTTGTGGAAACCTGACGCATTGGCTCGTTTTCTCATTTCTATTTCATCGACACTAATAGATTTTCTATTAGGGTCCAGCAAGGGTGCTTTTTTTCTTAAAATCACTGGAGACGTTTTTGGAGATATTTTCGGAGAGTTAATTCGATTATGAGAGCCCATTAAGGTGTTGAACACATCTATACACGCAGCAACTCCATTCTCAGCAATTGGATCTTTTTTGTGACTAGTTTGTGTCCCATTCGCTTCATTATCAGGACCTATTCGAGTCAGCTGGGCCATTTCTGGTTTGATTTCTTTGACGATTATTTCTTGGCCAATATCGATCAACCGATCCATGCTGAAGCCAACGGGCCTTAAACCGTTGGTGTTCAAAATCAACTCACAATCAGCATGATCAGTCATGAAGGCCTCTGGCGGTAGAATGATATCTCCCGCCCGTGGACTCATTTCACTATCACTAACATTTATACTGGGTTCGGATTTGTATCTGTCACGAACGAATTTAACTCCCTTGCCTCTTATAATGCCAGCTTCCCCCATCTGGGAAAACAACTTTGCAAGAGCAGCAACGCGACCAGAACCATACTCAAAGTCACCATCATTTGAGCTACCAGAAGTTGACGAGTCAGTAACTCCTGGTATAAGAACAGGTGCCGTCACCAAGTGTTTGGGTGAAATATTCATACACGGAATTGGGGTAAAAAAATTTGCCATGTTGCTACTTGTGTCAGCCGCAAAGTTCTTATGCGCGAATTCAGTTATTTTGTCCATACCATTGACAATTTCGTCGAGCTCTTTCAAAGCTTTCAAGCGTTCTTCCTGAGTCAACTTTGAACTATCAGTCACTTCAACCGGAACTTCTTGTTGTTTTTCAAAGTTATTCTTTGGCGCAGGATCTGATGAATCTGTTGATTTTGGAGACAGAGAATTGTTGTTGCACTCACAGTCTGATGACGATGAACCAAAATTGTGTTCAAGTAAGTCATCTGCAGACTTGGAGCGTTGGATTGGCTCTTTGACTTTCTGGAATGTGTCATCTTCTACAGTGTCTAAGCCGAGAAGTTTCCATTCACCAGACTTTGTTAGATAGATATCACTTTTCCAAGGCTTGGCGTGGGATAGTGGGTACCATCTTCCAGGAGGCGGGGGTTGTTGGGCTCTTTCGAGACTCAGGTTCAGCCAATCGGGAGCAGGAGCGTCCCTTTTGGTAGGACATCGTATAATGTCAATTTGTTCTGGTTCGTGGGAGATTCGATAAAGAAATGCAGATGCGTCATCGGAGTCAGAATTGATCAACCTGGCTTGATGCTCTTGGAAAATATCCTCGCGCAAATTTGAACCAATTCTTTTTGGGACTTTGTAGCAATTTGGGTTGTGGACTGGCACAGAGAGGTAGTTGTTGGGAGTGATGGGAGTAACAGGGACGTCCGGGGGCGGTGGCGTCGTGGTGATGATGGGAACGTTTAACCTTAGTATTGTAGGAGAGCCGGGTCTTGGAGGTGGCCCACAATAATACGGCGGTTCACCTTGGAAATCGTATTCGAAGGGCGCGGCAGCTAAGGGTCGCTCCCGAAAACTGCTCAAGGAAACGCTCTTAGGAAGGCCGGACTTGTCCATCCCAGCTGAACAATGTGCAGAAGGAGCTGCAAGGCAATGTTAGTTAAGTATTAGTAACAAAACCAGCCCTGTAATCCCATCTAAAAATAGCCCATCATGATGCCATTCGACAATCAGTTAGTCACTCACATAGTTTGTCACATTCTTAGATAAAGATGCACATTAGTTTTACCATGGAACGGGCTTCAACTATCAAACCCCAGCCGAATGCCAACACCCACGGTTTTCTAAAGTTAATACTTCTATTAGTTATACTGTTCACGCGCTTGGTAGGTGTTCCGAGTTTCGGATCGCGAACTCTTCACAAACGAATTACCTACATAAGTGTATTATTAGGACAATCAACACTTGGTTTCATATCAAACTAAGTTGGAGGTATCATTAGCTATAAAATGGATTTAGCCATTTAATAACGTTTGTTTCACATTCATATTAATTCAGTTTTTTTTTTTTTACTGTTCGTGGGTAGTTATTCATTTTAAGAACATTAGCAGGATGAAGCATGTTCCATGTTTTCTAATTTTAGCTATAGACTTTGTTTTATGGTCTCGTACATTCATCTAACAAATACGAAACGGAATCATTTTGTAGAGAATCTTGTGGTACCTATCCATTTGGCGGTTACGTACTCAATATTAATAAACTGGCCAGTATATAATTGAGATTAAATAATTGCGAATTGCTCATTCGTTGTCAATAGTATAATTCTGAATGAAACTCTAGTACTAGCTGAATTAAAAACTAATGATAGATACAAAAAATGATGATGCGTAATGTTTTAGGAGGCATCATGATGAACTAGGTTACCAGCAAAGAACATGCAATAACGATGTATTAGTAGAGCAAAAATATCGTCCAGTTAGGCAAAGCAAGTAATAAGACCCCTTCAAACAGGAATTGGTGTGGTTAGATACAGTAAATGAATTCAAACCAGAAACCATAAATGTTTTAGACCACGAAGATTAATTCCTTTAATCATAGGATTATTATGTTCAGCATGATCAAATTTTGAGTAGTATGATTTCTGAGGAATGATTTTTGGGCCTGTTGAAAAAGCTTAACGGAAATGTATAAAGCACAGCTACTGCACAACCTGAATCACCACACCACTCCAAGATTAGTAATGTAAAAGTGCTCCAAGCCAATTAGTGAGGAAAGCAGTTATAGAGAGCACGGTGCAATTATAGAGGTGGTACCAATCGGAAAATATTTGAGAATCCTAAAAACCTCCAGAATGGCTTAATGACTTAACACATAAGTAATCTAAATGAACAATTGAAAAATATTTTTATGATATGCGAGGAGTGAATCGTTGTATACGATAGTCAAACATGAAAATCAGATAATAAAGTGAAGCATAAAAATTACAAAATCAATGGTCAACGGTAGTAGATAATGCTCAAATATCATTAAAGTTGATAAGGTCACTCACCTCTGGCCATAACTGGTGAAGGTTGTGAAAGGAGGGTTGCAAGTCCATGGTAGATTGCTCCTTGTTTGGCAACTTCTAAAGTAACGATTGGTCCTGTTCTCACCAAGTACTCAGCGGCTCTGCAATGAAAATTTAATTAATTAAATCAATTATGATCAATAATGGATTTCCAATAGTATAATGTCCGATCCACTATCTTTAGAAGACATTAAACTAAAGAAAGAAACAGGTCGAAGGAGTTAGATTAGTCTTAGGAAAATAGATTAGTGTCTTGGATCAGGGGGGGGTGTTATGGTTTAACGATGTTTGTCAGGAACAGTGGAAGATTTCTGAAGCGATAACGTTAAATGATTACAGGTATATTTATCAAAAAACATTGTAATTATGGATGAAAAATAAGAGAAACAAGATGAACAGTATACATTTAGGTAGGTACCTAAAACCGCAGAATCATTAGCCAGCCCAAATACGCTTAGCCCAAGCTATGAGCATATGCTCACCAATAACAATAACAAATACTCTGCCAAGGATATGGCACAGAAGCTTCCTCGTGGCCTTCACAGTATGTCACCATTAAATGTTCAGAAATGACCGGTTTACCATTATTATGACGATATAGTGCTGGGCAACCAATAATTAAAACCTGAATAAAATCTGTTCAACATTGACGGACTTATAGAGTTGTCACCAGAAAGTTACGTTCACGCCTGCGCTGAGCGTACCGCTAATTCAATCATGATGCAACTGATAGGGGACCATCTAGGGCTAAATTCACACTATTGCTGAAAACTTCATTGAAATCCAATCGAAATTATGGAAGTTCTGGCTGTGGCAAGGAAATGTGGACAGACAGACGGACGTAAAGGACCTCAAGGACAGACAGACAGAGATAGGTACCAAGAAAATTACGTTCAGGAGCCCATGAAACGGAAAATGCGAGTGAAAATTTTGATTTTGAAGAACAATTTTTTTTTTTTTCAAAAGTGAAAACAAAGCTTCCGCTGCCTTGCAGACTCGGAAGCAAAATAAGAATAGAGATTACAAAACATAACAATAAGCCTCAGTCGTGCAATATGACGATAAGAGCGAATTTTTGTTTCAGTTCCCCTTACAAATGAATTGCGCGTTTTAACGGAATTTGAGCTCTATTTGTACACAAAAATCTATTACATCCAAATGTAAGGCAAACTAACCTATTCTAAACTATGATTTGATTTAATAACGAATTTGAAGTTTTTTTGCAACTTTTTAGCAAATTTTGATCACATTTTATAGGAATTTGAGCAAATTGTTTTTTGCTCAAAACGATACCAATATGACACAAAAGTCTGAAATATTATTCTATAATGATAACAATATTTTAGGATTGTAGTCATCTGTTAGCATTTTTAGAGATTTTTTCAACTCAAGTTTTGGGATTTGAGAACGTTTTTGTGCACAGAAAGTGCTACCTTTCGAACTCCGCCAGAGGAAGTGAGTTACACTCAATACTTATTAGGTTCCAATAATACCAACTGAGGAGTCCTGGGTATATAGAGAGATTTCGAACAATTAAACACCCATAGATCACATGTATGTTCACTGATACATAAAGTCATGTTCGAATATACAGCAGTTCTATTAAAAAATAGAATCTTAGAAACAGAAGTGATCAAATGAAGCAGAAACCACAGATGATATGTTCGCCGTGTTACTCTTTACATTTCAAAATATGAGACGAAACCTAATGTTGGGGGAAAATATGAAGTTATTTGCAGTAAAATCAGAGTTTTATAGGTTGAACAAATAATCACTTCACGCGGTGCCTTCATTGTCCGAGAGCGAGAGACATGGCGTGAGTATGTGAGTAACCGGCGAAGAATGCGAACCTTCTCGTACGTTAAACGGACCTTTTCATAAATCAACGGGGACATAACGGTCGACACCGAGGAAAATCTGCTGAAGTGCTCCACTCTCTGCTGGCTCAACAACACGCACATCATGTACCTTAAGTGTTCGATAATACACGGAGGTATATTTCACCTTCTTTAGAGTCTATTCGAGACAGACAGAATATTGAAGAAAGATGAAGTGGAAATGGGCCTGTATTACGCAAGTTGTATATATCTTTCGGTTCTCATATGAAGCAAGTCGTAATTTTCAATACGGTATTGTAGCGATTGAACTTTACGATAGAGGTACTTATTCCAGTTTTTTATAAATAAGCTTTTTATAAATAAGCTTTTTATAAATAAAGACAGAACTAAAAAGGCAGTTTTAAAGTTTCACGCAACTGTACAAACAAAAGTACACTGCCAAGGACATGGCACAGAAGCTTCCTCGTGGCCTTTACAGTATGTCACCATTAAATGTTCAGAAATGACAGATTTATCATTATTATGACGATATAGTGCTGGACAACCAATAATTAAAACCTGAATAAAATCTGTTCAACATTGTCGGACTTATGACAGTCAAAAGAAAATTACGTTCACGCTTCCGCTGAGCGCGCCGCTGATTCAATCATGATTAAACTGAAAGTGGACCATTTAGGGCTAAATCCACACTATTCCTAAAAATTCATTGAAATCCGATCAAAATTGTGATAGTTACGGCTGAGACAACGAAATATAGAAAGACAAACGCTTGCGCATGCGCACAGCGTACCGCTGATTCAATAATGATGAAACTGATAGGGGACTATCTATAGCTAAAACCACACTATTCCTGAGAATATCATTGAAATCCAATCGAAATTATGGAAGTTCTGGCTGTGGCAAGGAAATATAGACTGACAAGTGCTCGCGCATGCGCACAGTGTACCGCTGGTTTAATCGTGATAAATGTCGTAAGGGACTTCAAGGGACTTTCCCCGCATCATCCCTGAAAATCTGACCAAAATCTCTTCAACATTGACGGACTTATGAGTGTTACAGTAAAATCACGTTCGCGCATGCACAGAGCGTATCACTAATTCAATCATGATGAAACTAATATGGGACCATCTAGAGCTGAACCCACACTATAACTGAAAATTTCATTAAAATCCAATCGAAATTGTCGAAGTTATGGCTGTTGCTAGGAAATGTGGATAGATAGACGGACGTACAGACAGACACGAAACCAAATTGGTTCAGGAGCCCATGAAACACAAAATGCACGCAAAATGCCTTGCAGACTCTGAAGCAATACATTTGACATATGCAATTATCCGAGCACTTGATCATGAATGGAATGGAAGCAACTCACTTTTCTTGAGTGATGCCGACAAGGCTCTGACCATCAACCTTAAGCAGTTGGTCTCCAGCTTGGAGTCGACCGTCCTGAAACAATGCAGAAGTGCTATAATTATATTTTGTTCATTACCTTGCTGTAATATGTGTGAGATCAACTTAGCATGCTTATAGTATGCGCTTCAAGATGGGAATTATTCAGTAGGGTCCTTAGGTATGGATAGAGTAAGACTAAGACTTGGTGAAAGAATTTCGAAAATGGAGCATCATTTATTGGAGTCAACGATGAATGAGAATTTCAATCGTATTTTGTTATGTAAAGTTGACACCTCACGAATGAAGTATCTAACGGCTGATATCAGCCTGATGGTTATTTCATTAGGATCCTAAAGAACAAAATCACGCGCTCGTGCCTACCAGTCTCTATAGGTCAACATGTTTCTCAAAAGGGAAAAAAATATTTTGACTGCGAGTACAAAATGCACGGCTTTTGATACGTCTGGCTCGATATCTGGTATATGACGGTTTCTATTCAGAAATTGAATACATTAAACCACTTTTATAAAGACTGTTATTCCTGAGAGGCTTTTTTCTATCAAGACGAGCAAGTTCAAAACCATGAGAACTGGGGCGATCACCCACGGGGACCGTGGGAAACTAATAAAAACCAAAACGGACCAGGATGATTCTGTTTCATATTTTTTTCTTGTATTTTAAACATTGGTCGTTATTACTTCTAGATGGAAGACATTTTCTACAGAAGCCCTGTGCTAAGTAGCAGTATTATATAAATTAATATCTGTATTGCTATATTACCAAAATTAAGTTTAGAGAACTCTTGATGAGAATCGAAATCGTAATCACAATAACAAAGGTGGTACTTACAGCATCGGCAGCACCTCCTTTAACCACGGACTTAATGTAAATTCCAAGTCGGTCTTGGCCAGCTCCCTGAAACAGAAAGAAGTACTTCTGTGAGTATAGGTAGCTATGGATTACAGTATGCGTAGAAGTAGTGGTGAAATGTTATTAGTCTGGTATATATATATAATCATTAAATTAAATCATTCCGTCTGATTAGTGATACTCAAATCATACACAGTATCTAGACAACGACTTCACTCCGTATTTCTAGATAATATAGTGAGCAAGTGACAGGCCTAGTTAAGAAAATAATGGTCTTAAAAATCATTGCAATTCATTCATTTCCTAAAGGCGAGTATCCTCGTTGTTTAAGACAAAAACCTTACTCGAGTTGTACAATCATGCTTATAATTTCATACTTGCACAGTTTTACCTAAGACATTCCAACTTGCATAAGAAGGCCAGCGAATCACTCGACTTTGCAATATAAATTATCACAAGAACACCAAAGTTAAGGTTGTGGTTGAGATGAATGGATCGAAGAGGAATTAAAAACAAGGTGAAACTGTCAAGGGGAATTTAAAGAGCTTGAATGAGTACTGTAGGGAGATGTGAGATCGTCGGAGAAGAACCAGGTGGAAGGGAGAGCGATTTGAGATTATGATCTTTGTGAAGGGGGAAGTTTCCAGTCGCTGCTTCACCAACAAGAACATCCGGAAACTGTGTGGCCACAGACCGGAAACTTGCACTAGCCGATCGACATACATAAGGTTGTTTCTCGATACCACACTATTGGACTTGGTTTTACGATCATTTTTGAGAAGTTAAACCTTCCCAATAAAATTATGGTAGCAAATATGAAACATACCACAATACATTGTACTAACAAACCAGCTATGTTGGATACTTTATCGTCTGGGACATGGGAAAACCACCGTAACCTACAATTTTAGTCTAACGGTTTGCAGTAATCTGAGACCAGTTGAATTTTTTGATCTTGTATGTTAGGTAGGTTCCAACTTTAGATATTCGCGACGAAACATGAGTTCGGTTCCGTTACAATGATAGTGCAACATTTTGATAAGGTACCTACGTTTTTTGTGAAAACACTGGCGTCACCAGGAAAGAAAAAACAAAGGAGATGGGCACTTGTTGAGGACTCGGGGGATTTTTTTAGCTGGACTAGACAAAAAGATATACCTGAAACTTTATTTCCTTCTCCGTTAGGCGCCTGACTGGAAATGAGAACACGTCAAAAGCTGATTTGAGAGGAGACAGATGAGAAATACAGACAGATAAGACAGGGCTCGTTCAAATGGGACTCAAATGGGGGAAGTGGGAGTGTTCACCCTATTATACCTGTGTTCAGCCATTCGTTTTTTGAAAATAATGACCTGAGATTAGAGGAAAAAGGCCAGTTTCAGGATCATCCCATCCACGGAGAACCATCCTGTGACAGGTAACATGATAATGGTACACACCTAGTGCCTATATCTCAAGAAAAGATCAATAATGTTCGGTGTACTCCAAGTCCGAAATAAAAACGCAACTGAACTAGCTTTTTTAACTTCAATTTAAATCATGGAAAATTAGAAAAAACAGCATCAAAATTATTTAAATACGTAAGATAACAGAGCCAGAATTTAGTGAAATAATATGATAGTAATAAACAATAACAAAATGCTATATCGGTTTCGCAGCATATGTTTCTCCCAAGGTGGAGATGACTGAAACGGGCAACCTTCAGCGAACTAGTTATAAGTATGCAAAGAAACTAGAAATCAATAACAGTCGAAAGACTACCTAAAGCCTAGGACTATTTTTAAAAGCATTAGGAGTGTAAGACGGCAGTTGTGTAACAATTTCGGGTGTGATATATGTGCCAAATGTAGGTTTTCAAAAAGGCAAAGATTTTACTTCAAGGCTCGCGGCTCAAATCGGGAGCAGGATTGCTACACCCTGGCGCTCTCGAGCGATCGGGAGCACGCGCGCGGGCTCCTTCCACCCCGCGGCGTTCCATCCTGATGAAATCACTGCTCCCACTCTCCCTTAAGTGTTTTCTGTTATCAGCGGCTTGGAGGGGGCAATGGACAAGGAAACAACACTCTGAAAAGGTCAAATGTGTTTGGGGGCCTGGGGGTTAAAAGGTCTGGCGCGTTTGCTCCCAACCAAGGACGGCCGGGCGCCCGGGGGTTTGAAACGAGTTATTTACGACGGGTTGGGATGGGCGTTGGGCGTCCCCTTTGGATTCCAGCAACAGCATTCGGTATATGACGCCACTTTCTTCGAGGGAGACATTCGAGATTAGGAAAGAACGATGAAATGAGATAGGAGCAAGGTGAATTATTTACCTGAGAAAATTAAAAATTGAAGGAGAAGACTAACAAAAATGAAACGTAAGGAAAATGTAACATAATGAAACGTCGATAAAGCGATAAAACCAGTCTTTATCATGACTGAAGGACTTGAGTAACGTTTATTTATTTGGACATTTTAAACTAACTATACAAAACTTTACAAAAAAGGCCTTTTTATCCTTAAATTGGTTTTTTATTGTCTACAACATTTCTCCCCGGAAACTGGGGCTTCATCAGGGAAATGATCAAATTAAATTCACAATTGATCTCTATTGTTTTCTTTTTGTTTGAAAATTACCTGTTTATGAAAATCAAATTTAAAATTGATTTTATGTTTATGTAGGTAAAAATGTTCATCAGTATGCTCTACCTAGTTCGATGGTGACGGTAATTATAGATTTAGATAAGAGTAAATAAAGAGTCAAATAAGAGTAAATTAAAAGAAAAGAGCGATCAGTGGTTCATCTTGCTGGATCAGAAACATCAGGATGGCTCTCTCTGCTAACTCTTAAAAAACACAATATTTTGATCTTCCACCATCAGAGTTCTGAGATGCACTGGCAGTGAGATATAAACGAATACCAATAGACATGCCGACTTCCTGTGTCGATTGAGAATCAAATAAGTCCAATTTGGAGCATGCTCTAAATTGTGAAACTGGACGTATGATCACACGCCGTCACAACGAAGTAAGAAATCTTTTAGGAGAGATGATTGCGAGCGTATGGGGCAATTGTCTAAAGCAGCCAATAATCTCTTAGACAAATGGACAATCTTGGGGGCTCAAGAGGGGTTTGGCTTGCAGAGGGGTGTGGGAACCACAGAATGAGACTTTTTTTTGCAAACAAATTCTGATAGCTGATACAATTTTCATAGTTTTCAAGGCGATTTTGATATGTTTTACTGGTTACGATTCATTCCCGTGTTGATGTCTTTATCATCTTGTCGAGCCCTTAGTGAGAGCAAACGAATAAATGCATAGCAACCGGTGTGGTTTCGTTCGATTCATTGGGCGGATACCAATAAATGATACTCAAAAAATCATTACTGTATCATAGAAAGATTTCAAGATCTCGATTTTGGAATATTTCAGCCCTTAGGTTCTACCCTTTAGTGTTGATCGAATGCGATGCATTTCCCCGGCCGGTAAATGATTTTTAAGCCAAATTTCTTTAACTTTGGTCCAATAAATTTTGAGAAAAACTTCGGACGGCGGACGGACGGTTTTTTTTGTTTGGATTTTACGCAACTTGAATCGTAAACCAACAAATTCTGAGGGGGGGGGGTTAAAACATTTTTTCTTGGTTGAATACTAAGGTTCATTATTGAAAATAATAAGCCAAAAGTTAGAATCTCTCAGTTGTAATCTTCAACTGTAAGATTTGGAAAACTTCAAGTTGAGGTGTATTGGTAGGAATCATATGACCACAGAAAAGTCGCTTAACTTAGGAAGACGAATAAGGTAGAATTAAAGTGTAAGATAGAATTGAATTGATGGATTCCTACTGATTATACAGTTAATAGTACCTAGTTTGATAATCGATGGGTGAGTAATGAATTTCCCACTCTAAGTAATTAGAATCGTAAATATCTATAACTGCGCACCCTTTGTATCTGGCTAGTCACGGAAGCGAGTTCGAACGTTTATAATCATTAGAGAGCGAGGAGAAGCTCAGGAATCAGATAGTATCAATCTACCTTTGCTTTCATCAGCAACAAATTTATAATTTTCTATGATGAAGTTTAGTCAATGAACCGCCAACGATCAAATAAAGAAACGTTGCAAGCAACTATGTTCCAAGCAATTACATCCACAGGCGATTCGACAATGGTACGTAACTAGGTGCCAATATTATTTTATACGAATGGTACGTTGATATTCGATCATTTGGTGACCATGTCATTAATTCATTTGGAAAGGACACAAAAAACAGAATTGATCTGCAATTGAAAGATTTGTGACTTTTGTAAAGTACTAATTAAATTCGTTACTTCACGTTGGAAAAGACAATACACATTAAAATTAGTGCCCCAAGAATTCCAACCACGTTTTCTGAGAGCGCGATGGATTATTGTTTTTGTAACACTGATGGAAGAGGTATTGAATAAGCTTCTCTACAATAATGGTGGCCCCTAAAAATAATAATTAATCTTCTGATTAACGTAAATAGTTCCTAATTTTATGTATTAGTATTAATTTCATCATTTAATAATGATTAACAGGACGTTTGCATTTGTTTTCGTCACGTCACGAGCGTCACGTCCCGGTGGGGTTTTCTATTGATTTTCACGTACAACCAATGCGTTATGCGTTACTAGGGAAGTGTAACTCCCTTAGTTTTCATAGCAGGAAAATCGTTAGCCACTTTTTGGAATGCTCTCATTTTATCACAGCATCTCATAATCCCTAAGCCTCTATGGTGTCAAGGGAAGCTGATTTATTACGCTCAGTTATAAACTAATATTGCTAAGTAACCATATTGAACTAATAATGTGTAAAATTAATCATCATTAAATGATCTGACTGTAGAACCGTGGGTCTACCGTCCCTTTCTGACATGGATATGTCTTTGCTCTGGGGGGTCAACCAAAAATTTCTGTGACGCAAAATTTGTGTCACAATTTCAGTGTTTTTCACGTACATCCCAGCCGTTGCTAGGGGAATGGAACTTCCGCAGTTTTCATCGTACAAAAATCGTTCGTCACTCATTGGAAAGCGCTTGACTCATGTGATGAATTTTCACATCTCAAGCTACCAATTTTCCCCTCCTTACGTACCTGGCTACATTCCAAAACTAAGTTGATTGGACTATAAACAATTTTAATAAGCCGGTTAAAATATTCTTAACGTAAAGCAATAGCATCATTTTTTACTCCACTCCATAGGAAACATTTTCATCCTCTTGACAACAGTCGAGGACAACCGTTATGAAATCCCCAATCAAAGACATATCCATGTAACATGGTATCTGTTTGTAAAGCGGATAGTGGAACTCGTTCACGAGTTTCTTTCGTTTATGTGCCTTTTCTTCAAAAAAAGGGACAAGTTTTTAATATTATTTACTTTTAATATTATTTTAATACTATTTACGGATAATTGAAGAGAATGAAGTTTTTTTGTTTATTCAACTCATGGGAGCATGAAAAATTTCGTTCAAATTCAACCCCACTTTGTTTTTTAAGTGCCTACCTAACCTACCAACTTCCTGGTTGCACCTCCCAAGTTTTTGAGAAGGTAAACTAACTTCAGAACTTCTTTTCATCTCCAATTAAAATGTTCAATGGATTAGAAAATCGTTTTTCCCCGAAGACGTTTCACTGGAACCACGGCCTGCCACTGGTTGTTCGTCGTTAGGTGTTCGCTTCAAGAAAAGTTCCGCTTACAAGTTTCTCTTCGAAACAGGAAGGACTTATAATGATCTAACAGACTTGAAAGGCTTCAAGTCATCTCTTGGAGGCTCGAGGGTTTTAAATCACGAAAATTAAAATACAGAGTAACCGAGGAGAATGATGACGGAGGATGATGATCTTGAAAGTATTTCTTAGTAGGTCCTTATGTGCAGTTCTTAAGAAGGATTATGTACAGGTCCTTCATCGATACAAAATACGATTTTCGTCTAAGGATGTGGTTCAAACGGAACAAGTGTTAAAACTGCCTTCCTCATTTACGCAGAGCTATCTACCAAATCCATGAAAACCCATTGAACCTTATATCGTGGAATGAGTAGTTTAATCAGAAAGTGGAATGTTTAGTTACGCACGTTTCAAATTACGGCGATCACAATCGAGTTTCTCCAACGAAAGAATTCTTTTCACGGGGAAAATTTTTAATAAGACGACTTCATTACCTGGACGCCTCAAGTTTGTGAAACCGCCAAACTTTCAATAATTTAATTTTCCAAATCAATCGCATTACTATTAAATTAGTTTCGTTAAATCGTTTCATAGTATACTCATAGAGGAAAAAATAAATAAAAGTGAGATATTTCAAACATCGCCGAACTAATGAGTTTGTTGGGCTTTTGGCAGGCTAACCGACGTTTTACGAATTTAGTCCGTTGGCCTGACCTAACTCTGTGCATAAATAACTACAATTCATGATACTCATGACATTTCCAGGGATTATGAGGATTAATTCATCCTTAGATGGTCCCATAAGAATTTAATTTGATATCCCACCAACTGATTCGTGATTTTGCTAAAAATTTGCAGGATTTACCACACAAACATTAAATCGTATGGATTCAACCGATACTTCAAGAAGGGACCTTTTCATAAATTAAATTTTTAAATGATTTTCAATGAGATTTATCAATAAAATCGACGCATGCGCGAACGTTGAATAGCCGACCAACAACCACATTCAGGAAGTAATTGGTACAGAGTATGTGATGAAGGTGGGCTATATTACCTATATCCAGTTGGTAAACGTACGTTTCTACATAAATTTAAAATAATCAGATTTTCATTCGGGGAAAAAATACGAATTATGAGTGACAGAACGTGAACTAAATTATTTAGAAAATTAAGTGTATTTCCCTCGTCATCATGGTTTTAAAATCCACTTTTAGTTGGATGTCGCCAAGAAACATTCACAGAATAGGGGAAACTTTTGTTTTGTTGAAAGCAATAAGTACGGTACAGTAACAGTAGGTACTGAAAGTGCAGAAACAGTGCATGGATGATGCATCAAAATTCAACAAGATTGTATAAAGATACGTGAATTGAGAAACGTAATGATCTAATTAGATGGAAAATCTGGAAGTCTTGTATGATGTGAAGGACAAAAGAAGATTTACAAGATGTGCTAGAAACGATATAAGTAATAGTGCGAATTAATTGTAGAGACACCTACACTTGATAAAATTAAACCGGAACATGGAGGGTAAGTCACATACCCAGAAGATCACAAAGCGGATGTGCTGTTGAACAAGTGCCGCGGCTTTGGGTGTCTACCTAGGTAACTAACATGAAACAAAAGGTACGATCTCCAAGTACCCCTCCTTCAGTTCCGGTTGCTGGGCCTTGCATACAGTAATGGCCACATGTCTTCCTCCACCTCCTTTAACTACGGCTAACGAACAAAAAATAACGGTGGCCGAACGGAAAAACTGACTCCCGTGACGGTAGGCATATAAAACCACCCCTCTTGCTTAGCAAAAAGGTTTCATGAACACCGCAATTACCAGCTATGGAGTTGGCTGACACAGAGTCGTGACCGGTGACGGCCGCTATCGTCACTTACATCAAACAGGGTTTTCTTCCAATGGTTTTTCCCAGCAAAACTAAATCCTAGAAGCAGCCGCTCTGGGGAATTCGATTCAGCGTAAGTTGGAGATACCCCTGCATCATTGTATTAGAGAATTCATGAAGAACCATCCATAAGAATTGGAAAAACCAAGCATAGTTAGCAAAGAAGAACGCAGGATTTTTGAGGTAAATTTGAGTGTTGGAATATAAATTTTAACACTGATTCGGGTTTTTTGAAGTTCAGACGGATCGCTAAATTTCAGTAGTAGGAACACTGTGCAGATGCAAACGAACCGTAGATGAAAAGTATCTTCCAGTAGCCATCAGTCACATTTTTCCCGAATCGCTAGAAGATTATAAAATTCGGTTCAGAAGTCATAAATCGGTCGACTACGATCGTGCAACGACTTTCCTATACTCCCCAAGAGGTAAAATTGAAGGATCAAAACTAAAGAAAAAATATATAGAACTTGAGAAACTCAATAACTATCGGTAAGGGACGTAAATTACTATAACTATTCGATTTTGGTAGGTTTTAATCAATTGAGTGACCAACAACGGCTTCAGGGTTAAAATAAAAAAATAAAAATCCATAGCATTAATGTTGTAAGTTAAATGTGTTAAATAGAGAAATTTAGCTATTATTCATTCGGTAGCGATGAAATTCATAGGGGACCATCTAGGAACCCGTACGATTTCTGAAAATGTCAATGATACCGAAAGAAAACTGTAAGCACTTACAGCACTTAGCATAGACAGACACGAAACCAAACTTGTTCATGAAGGTCGAAAACGTAGTAGGCATGTAAATCTTCAATTTTGTAGAAAATTTTATAAATGAAAATGAATAGAAAAACGATTTTCCGTCAATCCCATTTCGTTTTTCTCATTTTAACTGCCTGTGATTGAAAATTGATGTACCTTTTAAATAACTGCATAGGATGAACCTTCTCCGTCATTCGAAAACAGACTGAATTACTTACTGAAACACATACATATATTTCTCTACTTGTAAAGATACGTTAAATTTTGTGGCCAGTTAAGTTAGAAATTTATATTCAGTCCGAGTCCTTTACCTAAAGAGCGTTGGACAAGTAACTATCATAAGCGGTAACAGAGGTTCTGTTAAAACTCGAAACATAGATGACCTTCCAAACTATAGTGCCTTACTATGCCATAGTTACAAGTTATGATAACTGACTATGTGCCATTAAATTAGCAATTCATGTTCGTAAAGAGTGATTTCTTTTCCGGTAGAAACATTGACGTGAATACATTCAAGGTTACGTAGGCACCCTTGGTTCATGCAAAGTTATTTACTTTTTAGAGTTACAATGTTCTAGAACGGAAATTTACTTTCATTAAGTAGGAATTCTCAGCCGGCGAAAAAGGATCAGCTAGATAGGATCTACGAAACGGCCTTTGCATTACGCTTAAGTAAGGTCAGAAGAATGCGGAAAACAAAAGAATGAAGGCTGAGCTCTATGAACTGTGAAACGCGAGAAATTCCCCTTTACCAATGGATAGGAACTTTGAGAATTTACATAATGATATTTCTTATTTAAAAACTATAGAATAAAAATACTACTCCTAAATTCAACATCATATGAAGAAAACGAATGAGACAATGTCCATATACTGTATACTGTATTAAATTAAAGGGATCACTGTCGAAAATACTCAGTTTCAGATTCATGGTGGCCGAATCGTAAAATACCTGTCCACTGAGACAAATTCTCACTTTTCGGTAAATAGACATCCAGGAAAACAGTTTACGACAAATCCCAGGTCAATAGAATGGTTCAGTTTGAAGTAAACCAAGAACACATTTTGCAATAAAATCTATTTTCGCGTTTTCAAACAATTGGTCTCTTTCAAGGGTTTACAAAAAGTGTATAGGTCATTGAAAAGCTGAGTTCATAGTGAACAATTTTTAAATAATCTTCGCAAATGGTTCATTAAGAGTTTACAACCCAAAATTCAGTGAAAAAAGTAAGCAGTTTTAAAAAAATTGTGTTCAAAATTAAGGGATCATGCGTTTTTTGCTTTTTATTGGAGTTCTGAGGGTTGGGCAGAGCAGGAGGCGTGAAAGTTGGTCGCTTGGAATATAACCGTCACAAAATCATAAAATATAAATAAAATAAAAAAATAAAAATAAAAAATTTAAAAATGGACGATAAAAATTTGAGCGAACTATAAAATGAGATACACCATTTCTTGCTTTAAAAATTATTTGCACCATCCTTTCATTGACATAGGGCTCTCAGTCATTGACAGGGCGGTGCAGAAAATTTTTAAAGCAAGAAAAATGGTATATCTCATTTTATACCGTTCGCTCAAATTTTGATCGTCTGAGAAAAGTAAATTTTTTAAAATGTGTTTCGTGACAGTTGTACTTCTTCCAACCGACTTTCACGCCTCCAGCTCAGCTCAACCCTCAAAAGCTCAATAAAAAGCAGAAAACAAAGTGATCCCTTAATTATGAACACAATTTTTTTTCAAATCGCTTACTTAATTCAGTCAATTTTTTGCTGTAAGTCCTTAAATAATGAAACGTTTTTGAAGAATTTTCTATAATTGTTCAGCATGAACTTAGTATTTTAATGATCTATACAATTTTTGTAAACCCTTAAAAGTGACCAATTGTTTCAAGAGGCGAAAATAGATTTTTTTTACAAAATGCGTTCTTGGTTTACTTCAGACTGGACCATTCTATTGAGCTGGAATTTATCGTAAACTGTTTTCCTGGATGTCAATTTACCGAAATGGCGAATTTGTTTCAGTAGAGAGTTAATGATTTGGCTACCATGAATCTGAAACTGAGTTTTTTCGACAGTGATCCCTTAACTTTTCACAGCAGTGTAGTTAACGATTTTTTTTAGTTCACCAGAACAAATAACCTAAAAAGAAGAATAATACAGGTACCGTCTATACAACGAGAAGTGAAAACTTCGATATCGGGCATGAAGACCTCAGATCGATTTCAGACAGCATTATGAATTATTTATTTTTCTTTAATTTGTTCAGTTGATTATAGAAGAAAAGCAAAACAAGGAGGCTCAGAAATAAATTTGGATAGGAAGCATTCCTTCCAAGAATCTCCTTGATAAGACTTCACTTCCGGTACGGGAAACCCTTGAACGTCATTAGAGTTACCAACTTCCTAGTTCTATTGCCTAGTTAGTTGTGCAGTACCAGGGAAATGTACTCATCAGTGATGTTACAGAATTCATATTGATGGGAGTTTTTAATATCTCAGCAAAAGTTCAATATTCCTGCATCTTGCAGAGGTAGGTGCCCAAATCCTTTGGCGATATCATGAAACTGCTCTTTAAAATTGATGTTCAATTATATTTACTACACACAGTCAAGCGTCATTTATCGTTCAGTTTAGTCCAGCAACTGTACTCAAGATGAGTAAACAGGCAGGATGGGTGACAGGAAGTGGAGGCCTTCCCGTACGACATTCTTCAGCAACAAAAAGGTCGCGGCAGGCCATGTCTTCTTTACGCGAAGGCATTTTCATCGAGATTGAACGGAGCAAACCCATTGTGACGACCCTGACGCACTGAAAAGGTTTTTTTGAAAGCTCAAAAGGAAACGAGAGCAGGTCGGCTCCTAGGAATACTGGAGAGAAGAATGCGTATCGACGGCCAAAGGACTGCGCCACTATCAGGCAAATTAGGTTCTGAATGAAATTTAACAACGCGAAAAATGTATAAAAGGCCCGTGAAGGAATCGATCGAGCATCCAAACAGGACGACTATGGAGAATGGAACGGGAAAAATGCTGACATTCTCACGTACGGCCCTTTGTTCTGGCATGTAGCATAACTTCAACTACATGAGGCGGAGGAGAAGTAAGAGGAAAACCTCTACGGTCATTACATTATTCATGTTTTCGATTAGAAATGGGGAACGTGTTCGTCATCTATGCCTCCCCGCCTGATTGAATACTTGATTTGGTTTGTTACGAATTCACGATGCGTTGTTTAAACCTTCAAAGGCTAGGTTGCTGGGGCTGTTGAACAAGCTGTAGCGCGTAGTAGCGGACAATAGGCTGTGGTTTAAACTTTCGACATTTAATATCAGCATTCAATCGATGAGTTTAAACGAATGAAAATAAGCACGTCACCTCGTCGCGATTCAGAAGGAGTATCGAAGCAATGGAGACGCATGCCGATGCTCATTGTTTAACAAGGTTTAAACCCAAATACCGATCGATGGCACAAAAATGTTTGCCAATTGGAATTTATTGGCTTAAAGACTCAAAGGCCTTAATATTACGTAATATAAGACGCACCCAACATAAGGTTTTTGCAAACCACCCAGAGCCTCAACACCCGGGCTGTGTCACGTTACGCAAACTTTTTCAAAGAAAACAATAAAATAAGCAGAACATAATTTTTAGGTCAATTTATTGTTATAATTTTAAGCCATAATCGTTATTACAACAGCAACTTTTAAATATAACTCCAAAACCAAGCTAAATTCAAGCAATAAATCATATTTTAAAATTTTCTCCAAGTTTTGCATTTATACAGCAATAATTACACATAACAATTTGAATAAGTGCCGGGAAAGCGGCAATTTGCTTTCAACTAACAAACAAACACATAGGTGCAGTGTAAGGATTGAGGAGAGCTGGGTAAGATTTCGAAGGACCTTTAAAAATTTGACAATTAAGTTTTCAGGTGAAATGCTTAACAAGTTCGGCAATCAGAGAATATGGAGAGAAACTTGAATATACTTTGTTTCGGTGATATGAAATGATACCTAATCTAAAAATGAAATCAATGATCAATGTCTCTCATCTTGGGAAGTGATTATGGCGTGGTAGGTAGAGGAAGACCTCGTTGGGGCCCGACGATGTTTTTTGAGAAAAAATATGCAGTCGTGCGAAAACCAATACCCCTTTTGTCAGAATATCAGATTAATTATAAATCGGAAAGATCTTATCAATGGCATCTGTTTATAGCCGACATCTTTGGTGAATGGTTGTCGCTTCTGCACGAGGTGATGGTGGCAGAATGTGTCCAAAACTCGGGCTGGACTCCGTGAAGATCAGCTTGAAAACGAAAATCTAGCTTTGAAGGAAACCAAATTCCAAAATTCCAGAAAAAACGGGTTTTGAGCTAATATAAGTGCGCACGGGCTAAGACGAAATGGCCGATAGGTGACGTACGGATTCAATGGAAGATGAAAGGAACTGAGGACTGAACACGACGCATGGATGGTTTGCTGATTTGGAAATCCAAAGGATATCCATGAGGTCCAGAATCCTAGGACGGACAATTTCTCGCCTTCCGACGTTCAAGATAATAGTGGGTCCAAACTGCGTAACTATTAGGATTAGAGAGAAATGAAAAAACTGGTCTCCAAAACAAGACCTAATTCCTGACAAGATCGTACGAGCCTAGAAAATTAAATTTCCTGCAACACTTACCTAAAACACAATTTATAAGTTTACTTGGTTTACTCCTTATCACACACTTTTGATACCTGCACAATAATGTTATGGATATGAAGAAATTGTGGTGATACCCAACTTGAAAGACATCATCTATTTTTGATGCACGGTTGTAATTTCTTCGAAATATTGTATTTCTATTTGAGCATTCATTCTCGCGTTTCTGGATCCATTTTAGGTGTTTATTTGTTCTTATAAAGGGGACCACACATAGATAAGTGGAAGGTAGGCTTTTGGTCCCCGTGAAATTCATTTTAAAACACCATCGGGAAATTATGTTGGAGACAGAAATGTATGTCTATGTATGGTTGTTTGTTTGTATATGTTTTCTTCAGTAGGAATGTATACTATAACAAATAGTTTTGTATTTGTTGCGCAATGTGATAGGTATATCCAATAGTCACTGGATACTCATGGGTACTCATTTTTGGTAATACAAAACTTCATAAAATTGATAAACCTTTTTTGACACACCACAGAAAGCCTCCTCCGAATCTTTACATTGAAGGGCTTCATTCTTGACATATGCTCAACTTACAGAACCATATTATTCTGTAAGAAGACAATAACAATAGGAGAACTTTGAGGAATCATCCATCATTTTGGGTTTTGTATACCACAGTTCATGATTTCCTTGGGGTTTTTCTCAAAAATCCTATTTTTAGCACATTTCCTCCGTACTTCAAGGTACCTATAGATATGCATATTCGTCAAATGAATGAAGAAGAGACCTACACTGAAGTTTGTATAAAGCTTATGTCGTAATTCTTTAGAACCCACGCCTTTTGTCTTGGAGGAGCGAGCAAGAAGGTTCCTTATCCGCAAGCCCCTGACCCCCTCGACTTCCCAGCGATCCTAAGTGTGGGAGAGTTTACGGTATCGCTGCGTACAATAGTTAACTAGGTAGGAATACAATTATACGAGTACATATTCATACCTACACGAAAATAGCTTATTTCCCGTATCAACCAAGACTTCTGTAGATTTTGCCATCACAGACCCCCAAATTACTTGATATTAACGATAGGTAAAGAAGGAATCACGAAATAACAAATTATTATCCTTGAAAATCGCGTTTTGCATTTTACAGCTTGTTGCACGAAGATGGTTCCTCGTCTATTCGTCCGTCCATTATAACTGTACGTAATTGTTCCAAATATAAGCCCCTATTTTCAATAAGAGTCATGAATTTTTCAGGAGTTTGGCGGATTGGGTCTGGGAAGTCCCATTAGGATCAAATGTGTCACGGCAAAAGTATAAAATTGAATTATTATTTAATTCCGTCGTGACTTTCGGGAAAGCGCCAATGTTAAATCGTAACAGAATATACCTACTCAACCAAACGAAAATAACTTTTTTTCGACAAACGATACATTTTCATCTGACCATTGTCAAGGTACACAGAGTCCCAGTTCATCGGGCCACCCCTTTACAATACCTAGTATTAATTTCAGAAACCTTCTTTTTTTAGCACAAGTCTTCAATAGTGAAATCAGATTTTGACTAGCATACGCCACGGTGGCGCTACGACTCCTATTTCTCGTTTTTTAAGAAGGAACCCCCCCCCCCCTTTTTTTTGTTGCAAGCTCGGAATTTGTATGCAATTTCAGGAATAATAAGTGACCTCTCACTCTGATTTGTTAGTGCACGAAACGGGCGCAGTTACGCTCGAAATGAGCGGGAATTGGGAAATGTCGAGTTTTTGGAGACACTCCATTGCCGCTTGTGATACATGCTAATGGGGTATTTTTTCACCCTTTATCACGTAGTGATGTTCATTTATTGACATTCTCCAACAAGGAAAAACAACGAAAAAATAGCCAGAATTGCCACTAATTTCCATGAAAATTTTGTTTTTCCAAGCTGGAATTGCGAACATTAATAAATGAACATCACCACGCGATTCAACATGAAAAAATACCCCAAAACCATGTATCACTTGTGTCAATTGAATATCTCCAAAAACTTTTTATTATTTGCGCTAGTTTTTACGCACCGAGAATCCGAGTGATGGGTCATTTTGCTATGAAATTACATGCAGATTGCAAAGCTACAATAAAAAAAGGGGGGCCCTATTAAAAAAATGCGAGATGGGAGCCGTACATAAATCGTAGTGCCACTATATGGCGCGTGATAATCAAAATTTAATTTCACCATTGAATGAATGAATTGATTGAATGAATGAATGAAAGAATGATGGGGAATAACCATTTGAATTTTTTTGTAGTATAGCTATATATATATATATATATATATATATATATATATATATAGGTATATATATATACATATATATATATAACATATATATATATATAAAATACAAATAATAAAATAATGAGTTGTGATGGGTGGTTGTGATGGGGGGTTAACTGGGACACTGCACACTATTTAGTACCATAATGAACATGTGATAAGATCATACTAAGAAGGAATGTGGGTGCCACTGCTAAAATGCAAAAATGATGAGTAGTACAACCTTACATTATAAAAAAATGCAAGTTCTATAGATAGTGATACAAGAGTTAAGAACTTAATTAAGAATAGCGAACCATGTTACCAATAATAATGGATATGATGGATTTGATTGATGGTTCAATTTGATTGGTAGACGGTTTCATTAGATAGGAAAATTTTATACATCACATTAGCACAATAGCTGATAGCGGAAGCTACACTGCCTTCTTCCAACGTACTAGGTAAACCAATAAGGATTAATCTATACCTACCTCGAAAGTGAATGGAGTGATACAAGGATATTATTTGAAAAGTAACGAAGCATGTTTGACGACATTTTTGACAGTGTTTAGAGTTTGATTTCACCTTATGTTTTTATTAACAGTCAATGATAATTTATTTAGGTGCATGTAATAAAGGATAGGAATGATAAAAGGATAATAAAATCGATAATTGAAGAATAAAACTTATCGGAAGTTTTATGGGTTTGCACTATTTTATGAGTCTAGCGTCCTTAAATACAGCTGCGCCGTTCCGCGTTAACTGCTAATAGGAATTCACTTGACGGATCACTGAATTTCATCAGTTCCAGTCTATTGCCTTTAGATAGTTTGCGTTCAGTTCGGTCGAATGAGCCACACGACGCCCATGGAACAACAAAGAACCCCATGGAACAACATATTCACCTACGTATACATGATGTTAGGTAAACTGGAGCGTTGAGAACCTTCCAGTATGAATACATTCCTCACCTCAATGACTTCCAAGGACGGTTCAAGATCGGGCCCATTATGTTACCTAGAGATACGCTCGCTGAACAGTACTTATAAGAAGCCACCTAGCTCCTAGCAAAACTACGTATGCACACACCGTCTACCTATGACTGAATAATACGTGTGGTGATTCACAGACAAAACAATCCCAAATTTGTTCACGAAATAATGCATTTATCGAAAACAGGTCATGTCTGTGTATATTTTTTGAACATGCATAGCATTTTCACCATAACATAATGTTAACGTATTGATAATAGATTGTTATATACGATTAATATACCACAATTGCAAACTACCAAATTTTCGAATTTTCATTTTTTTCTAGTTGTAATGTATTTGTTAGCATAATTGTGTGCAAAAATTTCTTAATGTAATAGTTCATGGATGATAAAATGTTTGCTAAATATTCAGCTGAAAATATAAATTGAGCAATTTCAAGCTGTTTTTAGTCATTTTTAAAAATTATTTTCTCAACAATCTCTATAGGTTGAGATTAAAAAGTGCTGTCCGACAAACTTATCTTTTTCTGCTGGAATGCTCGATATTAACGTGAATATCTTTTATTTTTTGGTAAAAGAACGGATTTGTTGTCTCGATTTTAAGGAGAGGAATCTTCTAGAAACACACATACATGTGTTTATTCAGAATGCCCCAAAACAGATTTACAAAGTTGGAAGATGGATATGAACCGACAAGGATTGTAACCGAGATTGAATGAGAAGAGACAAGCAGTTCAACCAATTCAATTTTCATATTGTAACGAATGCATGAATTTTGAAGGTACCTGTGGTTTGAGAGCGTAGCCGTTTGCCACGAGAGGTTTGCAAGCTTTGCAAAGCTCGACTCTGTTGGTGGGGAGAGTGTTGCATCTTGGAGCTGTGTTATTGATCCTGATGCAGCTGGCGGTGCCATTGTTGACGGTGTTGAATTTAACCAACCTCCTCCCGGGAACTTGGCTAGTAGCACCGTTGAACCTGGATATCGAGTCCTGGACACAAGTAAGAGGCGGCTCTTCGCACAACATGATCCCGAGGGAGATACGACCGCGGACGCGACTGAGCGGAGAAGGATGGCTAGAGCTCTTCTACCGAGTCCCACACCGAGTAGATATGGAAGGAACGGGCTCCAGGGTGCCGAGGGTGGAGGGGTAAGGACTCGCCCAGGAAAGGGAAAGCATTCGCCGAGATAAGCCTTCAACCCTGCGGGGGCCGGGGTCAGTGTCTGGGAGCCCAGTGTGTGTTACGTCTGGACAGGGACTTTTCTCCGAGTGTGTGGTACTGCTCGCCGAGGGCAAAGGTCATCCGAACCAGTTGCACTCTTGCGATACTGCGGACACACGCCAGACGGCTATAGAAGGGGTCCTGGGGGAACTGCAAGCGAGAAGGCCTCGTCACAAGCCGGGACCCCGATTGGCCACGCCCCCGCAGTAAACACGCTGCCACATTTCCTGCACCTACGGGGAACCTTCTACTAAATTCATCGAACAACAACCCGCTCAAAACCACCACTTAACCACATCAATTATTTAGAAAATTCAACTCAATATAGGAACTTATATATTTTATCTTTAAATAAACTAAAATAATGAATAATAAACTGAACTGATAAGTTGAAAATTAGTTGATTGATAATGATGAAGCTGACATTCCGACGACATAAGAATCTCTCCCAGGAAATAACATTGAAGTTAGGACAAATAGGATTGTAACATTCAATGTGATACAGCAGAAACTGGTAAATTTGCAAGTCTCTCGGTGAAGACGTGTTTAGTAAACAAACCGTATTTCTTTCACAAATGTAAATCTCAAATGGGCTTTGTTCGAATAAGCTCAAGACAATGCGCACACAGGGTGATGCCATAGTAGACCATCGGAGTCGTATTTACGGAACATTACACGAAAGGATATACTGCAGAAATATCAGAGAACGTAAGCACTTGACAGAAAATGGATGTGCGATAAACCAAAACCTTGATAATAGAGTGGGACGGTATGAATGACATGGACACCCACAATGGGACTAAACGGTTTACAAAAGCGTATCTAATTCATTCATTAATCTCTTGGAGTTTCGAAATGTAAACATTCCCGACAAAAGCACTGGGTTATCCATTAAGATAATTCAGCTGAATTATTTTACTCCTGAATTTCATTAAGTAATTCATACATAACAGGGATGTCCCTCCAGATGGGTGGTGTGAGGGGAAAAAAATGGATGAGAAAAACTAAAACATGATTTATTGAAATTTCCCCCTCCATTTTGAACTTTCCAAAGTTCTTCAAATAACTAGGCTGAAATCTGGATCGAACGAAAAAACTGACGGGAATCATAAGAAAAATAATTAATACATAACGATTTATTACTATTACTCTCTCCATTCACCACCTTCTATAATAAAATTTGAAACACCCGAGATATATTCCATAATTATACCGAATTCTTAACTGAACAAGAAAAGAATCTCAAAAATCGGTCGATTATTGTAGCCCGAGTATCGTTTGAATGAATTGGTAACTACGCCCTCCACCGGCCAACTTAACAGTGCAACACATACACACACCTACTATTTTTCAGGAATTCTGTGTTCGAAAGGCCTGAAACGGAGCTGTATTCTATTATTTTTATCCCCAAGCATTTTTTGTCCTGTCTATACCCCCTACATTTTCTCCCTTCCGGCCTGAAATTTAAAATTTCCTAGGCTTTTTACACAACTAGATTAAAATTGGGTTCCAACGACAAAATTTGGCGCATAGTCAAGCACCTGATTTTTTCATGGATTCGGTCTTAGAATGGTCTGAGAGTTATCGTCTAGAATGACACAAATATAAGTTTGGATTTGCATTCGATTATTTTTTTATTTTTTCTCATTCTTGGGTTGTTCTCCCTTCCAATAGGTCGTCCCTCTAATAAACGAAGCCTTGCATGTATGACCTAGCTTCAAAGGGACGACCTAGAGAAGAGCAATCGGCCTGAAAAAATTTGCTCCCTCATTACAGAAGGTGGTGGTGTGGGTGGGCTTTGAACTCTGTCCAGATCCTTTGTCTAGATGGATGAACAATTTTTTTTCTTCCGGAACAAACATTTTCGCTATATTTTTGAACAATTTTGATTCCGATTCCGTTTGTGTTGGACTGTATTAAATCCCGATAAAAAATGTCACCAAATTACAGTCTGAATTTTAATAAATATTCATAGATTGTGCGGATTAGTTTTGAACGGTGTCCTATAAGTTTCATCACCGTCGGAACAATAGAAGCGTGTGGGCATGTACAAACGTAAATTCCCAGAAACGATAATTCCACACGATCAATTGAACCGCATTAGCACGAATTTGGGAGTTGTACAGAATGAACTCAAGGTTATTGTATTGCTAGCGAATTCCGTGGCGATTAGGTCAACTACGGTTAATCACTGCGCATGCGCGAATGTAAAATTTGATGTCAGAATCTAAATTTGAAACTATCCAGTAGTTATTCAAGAAATTAAAAAAAAAAAGAAAAGATTGTTCATATTAGTTCTAAGAGATTTCCTGTACGTGTAATCAACGTCGTACTCTAACTGCGTACGCCCATGTGCAAAAATGAATTTCGTGAAAAATCCATTTCTCACGATCCAATATCAAAAACTTGCTCAAGCTTTAACGGATTCAAGGATTATTTAAATTGCCTAATAATTAAATTATACTAATTAATCAGGAATGGTTCAATAATGAGCATTTGCACAATTGAATCAGTAATAGTTCGATAGTGCGCATGTGCAAATATGAAACTCGGAGTAACAGGAAAACCGTTGAAACGCTTGTGTCTATTTTCCCAATTTTTTCAGGGACTGTATTGCAACATTACCTCTTGGAAGGTAAAATTTAACCAAATATTTTTTCAGAAGATCTAGGTAATTAGTCAAAATTCAATAACAAACGTGGGATGGTTTTAGGGTGAAAGGCTACCATTTTCAACGCGAATGGCCAGCTATGGCAACTGAGAAGTCCGAAACTTGAAATTTGTTGTTGGCTTAAAAACGCCGTTACGTTTCGCCCAATTGCTATGACATTTTCAGACGTTAACCAGCACTATGGTGGTCCCCTAAAAGTTGGATTTCCTAAAGAAATAGCAATACAGTGATTAATTTATAATTCAGCTCACCTTAATAATTTTGCCCCATTCTTTCTTAACAATAGCAACTGTTTCCACGTCCGTATATTCAATACAATGAGGAATCCTTACTCTGCCAGATTTTTTAATGATGAAACTCTCCCTATGCGAGCCTCTAGATCTTGAGTGAAACACATCTTAACAACCAGAGAAAGGAAGAGAACATCTCGACCAGGAGAACGATATTTAAAAAATCCGATTTCGGAGTTCAGTTTGTTTAAACAAACCCAGCAATGAATCAGCCCATACATCCCAAAATTATGAAGTACGAAAATGAGAATAATTGGAAAAACATTATTTCCCTCTCTCAATGATATTGATATTGATCCCCGATGATATTGAATAAACTAAATCATTTATTTTCTATATGAATATGTTGCGGCTGATTGCTGTAAGACCACAGAAACAGCGTTTTATCATATTTATCCGATTAAGAAAATGCGATTAATTGTACTTCGAATTATAGCACTTTAGTGAATAACAATATAAATTATAAATAAACTATTTCCAAATAATGTTTTACATTAAGAATAAATGTTAGGACTTGAAGCCCTGATATAGCGATTATTGGTTCAGAGTTTCGTGTACAACCAGTTTCAAAGACCGCCATTCGAATAACTATATTTTTATACACAGGCTCTTCAAATTATTCTTCTCTCCCTCTATTGATTCCAATGTCAATTGAAACAATTAGGATAGCATCATTTTCAGAAAAAGAAAAAAAAACACTAATTTACATAAACGAGCACGGCGGCTCAAAAGAGAGACAATCTTCCTTTTCAAGCTACATGAAACCTAAAGGCTATAATTGTAAAACATGGAACACGCATTAGCCGAGAATCTCCCTGAGATTGACATTGTCATTATTAATCATCAGAGGGGCAACATTTTAAACTTTAACCATTGAAACTGGGTTGAATTACATCCTTTCAACGGATTAGTTCAAGTTAAAAGCATTAAAAAACTGCCGGAATGCTTTACCGTAACACAGTTAATGAAATTTTTGGGTATTTAGGACAATACTAAAACATTATCTATGCTACAAAAATTTCAAAAGCTTCTTGGACTTGTGGAGGCACCTAGAACATGGTAGCTGCCTGTTAAATATAGTTCGCCTGGTCAAATAGGAGATTAAGATTATAATAACTACTAACCACGTTCAATAAACATCAATTGTAACCTAGTCAAATCGTCAGTATTTTTATAATTACACTCCCTCAGAGGTTAAACAATTAATGCGGTTAATGCAATTAACACGGAAGTTATTACAATGGAGTATACACTGTTGTTTTAAGAAGTGGCGGTAAGATGTAAGAATCGCATAATAAGCAGACGACTATTGAACACAGGAAGAAAAATAGTGAACATGAAAATGTGCCCCAGCCGTCAGAACGAGAGCAAACCACGCAACGCTAATTAGACGGTCAACAACCATGGGAGAAAGTTAAGAATATCAAGGAGAAGTGATACGGATACTTACAAGGAGGCGGGTGTAGAGGGTTAAATGAGAGTGGATCATCTTCGAAAGAACTTTCTGTTGAAACGGCTCCAGAGCGTGTAAAATCACTTTCAATTTATATGGGGAACCATTTGTGCAAATGAGTTCACGTAACGTGCTATTGAACTTGTCGAGTGATTTTTTCATAGGAAGTAAGCATGTGGACCTCGAAATTAAGTATCTCCACCCACGGAAACAAGGTAGAGAGTGTTGCATGCTCCTACGGTATTCGAATGATGACAAATGCATTTGAGTTCTGTATATTTTTTGTGTTTGTATAATGGACAATAGCCCACAATTATCATATACCTACATCCAAATATTAGATACAATTAAACGAAATAATTCCCTACACATTCAAAGTTTACATAGAGTGGCAATACTACTAATACCAAATACCAGTACACCACGCAGGAGGTGTTATAATGTAACAGGTCTACGATCAAGCAATAACTGACGATTTGCTGCTTCATTTGGCTTTAGGTGGTCGCCGAAGGAACGAAAAATGTTTCAATCGTGCAGCATGATCGTATGAGCGAATTTTTGTAAATTTTGATATATTATTCAGGTTAAATTTGAGTACTGAGAGGGGAAAAATACACTACCAAGGACATGGCACAGAAGCTTCCTCATGGCTTCAACGTGACTTCAACAAGAAAATTATGTTCACGTTTGCGCTGAGCGTTCCGCTGATTAAATCATGATGAAACTAATAGGGGACCACCTAGGGCTAAACCCTCACTATTCCTGAAAAAAGCATTGAAATCCAATCGAAATTGTGGAAGTTGTGGCTGTGGAAAGGAATTCGGATAGACAGACACAAAACCAAATTTGTTCAGGAGGACATGAAACGCAAAATGCGAGTGGAAATTTTGATTTTCGAGCACAAAAAATTTTTTCATTTCGAAAGAGAAAACAGCTTCCGCTGCTTTGCAGACTCGGACGCAATACTATCAATTTTACAGGATAAAGCTGGTTCTAAATAATATTCTGCTATTCAGAAAAAGATTTTGAATTGTTAGCAACACTTGCAGTTTTGACGATAAAAGGAAAACAAGGAAAAAAAAGAAAAAAGAAAAAAAAAAGAGAGAGAAGGTAGACTACATTTTTCAAGATAACTTTTTGTAGACATTTATTTTTAAATTCGAATTCATAGATGATATATTTGTTTTTGGTAATATTCTGCTAAAAAAAAGAGGAATTCACCAAATTCTCAACGGTTTTTTTTTAAAGGACGTACGAAGTTATGTTTTACAGGCAAGGCTTCGTTAACAAGAGGGGCACCTATTGAAATTGATCGAGGGGGAGGGAGACAACCCAAGCAGGAGAAGAAAATAACCGCATACAAATCCGTTTCAGACCATTCCAAGACCGAACCCGTGGAAAAAAAACGTACATATATGTCCGAGGTGTGTGTGTGTGTGTGTGTGCCAAATGTTTTCGACACTGCCCAGCCGATAATTCTCAACCGATTTTCGAGATTTTTTCTCTGTTCGATTCTAATTTTAATCTAGTTGTGCAACAAACAGTAGGAATGTCGTATTTCCTGTCGAGGTGGCGGTGGAGGGGATAATTACAGATTTTTTGGAAAGCTCTCCAAGCTACAAATCTCGAAAGATTTTCGTGATTCTTATTTAGTTCCATTACGAATTCGATATAGTTTTAGAATGTATTTCAGGGGTATTAAATTCCATCATGGGAGGTTGTGCATGGTACGTAACTGACAATAATTGGGAACTTTCATGTGTTGGAATTTCACAATTTTGACTTCAGATACGGATTCCGCGAACTTGAAAACCCCCAAGTACCAATTTTTAGCTCAAAAGACCGTTTAGTTCGAGTAAAAAGCGGGTAGGAAGATCACGCTTGACGTAGTAGTGCAGGGGAGCTGAGGGTTCCCCCCAGCCGGACGGTTCCCATGACGTCACCGTGCAATGAATTTTAAGGGGAGTATTACTGGTTAGATACCCATAATATAGCACCTTTTTGAAAAGCTAGCTCAGATATTTCTATTTAGCATATATAAAATAACCATGTAAATTCCCTATTACGTAACTGATAACGAAAACTCAATTTTCTAGATTTTTTTTCGTTTGAGAAAATCTTGAAGGGTGAGATTGGGGGGAAAAAAAGTCTTCCAAGTTGGATGTGGCACATAGCTTCGTCGTTTACTCATCATGAATGTATAGATAATTGAACAGTTTTAAATGATCTCGAAAAATTCCCTAGACAACAAAGAGTAAATCAAGAAGTAGAGTGAAACGTCATAATTAGTCAATTAAGAAACGAAAAAGAGATACTCGATGTAATTAACGTTTGCGCATGCGCAGAATGAACTGATGAGTTGAGAACAATGAAATAGGTACGGGACCATCCACACCCAAAACCGCGCATTCACAAACAATTTCATCAAAATCGGATGAAAACTGTGGAAAATAAGCTTGTTACAAGGATTTGCGGACACACGACAGACCCACACAAACACATGCACAAACAAACAGACAGACACGGAACCAAAGTTGTTCAGAATGGTCTAAAACGTAAACTACGTGTGGAAATTTTGATTTTGGAGACCACAATTTTTTTCCCCTCCAGAAAGTGAAAACAATGCTTCCCGTACCTATAGGTAGACTCGGAAGCAAAATTAACATATGATGGACAAAAGAGAAAAACATTCGATGAAAACGTTGCGCAGAAAATTGCCGTTATACGCTGTAAACCAGGTAGAATGTTGTAGACTTATACGGTGAGGAACAATCAGAACCAGAAGGCACCGGCCATCTGGTTCAACTACTTTATTGAATTGAAGGGTAAAAATAAAAAATCAAAACTCTTCAAACGCATTCATTATTTACTAACAGCAAATTATTTTTCAATGTGTCCATTGTTCCCGGATGTAGAGGAAAAATCTAGGATTACAAGTTCGATTTCGGTTTCACTTAGGTACTTAGTTTTTTTTAAACATGATTATTTCTCAAATATAACATGAACTGTTTCTCAAAACATACCATGAAGTAACGAAGTAAAGACGATAGGTAATCAAAATTGAAACGGCGGAAATACTCTTCAAAATTGATTTCACTTGAAGAAATCCATGTGGAATTAAAGGGGTGATGAAGCTGCATCTAAATATGTGTATAGTAACGAATGATACACTCTTACACCACGGTCTGCAACATGCATTGTGCTCTATTGCGACTCATCGCTGAGATAGAATGCGATAAAAAGAATTAATGATATATATATTAGGTATTTTTATCAGCAAAGAAGAAAGGCATCCCCATCATGTAAATAGTCATAGCCATGAACTTTTGATTCGATAAAACTTTCTCCGTAAGTGTAGTCGAGAAAACCGGGTGAAGTCACTCGAGACCAAGGCAGTTCCGCCAAGGTCCATGAATGTTTATAATAGGAACTTGATAGCAAAATCAAGTTGATTATATAAGGTTAAATGAACCATCCAGCCAGGCTGGTTCATATTTATTATGGTGGGGTTTAGAATTTTTGAGATTTTCCTAGATACTTAAATGGTGCGAGTTATACTTTTGCTATTTACACACGTGTTTTCCAACTAGTTCGAGCCATTCTTATTTTGAAGACAGAAAGTTCTTGGAGAAATACATAGGGAAATTGCGTAGTGGACAACAACTATTATTCTAAACATATTTGTCATTATCAAAAGGTAATTAAGAAGTTTCAGCAATCAACAGGAAAAACTAGTGATTCAGGATCAATGATAAGCATCGATAACGATTTCGTAACATCGCCATCAGGAACTTTAAAAATACAAGATGAATACCTATATAATAATAACCATTAATATTAATCGTGTAGTATAGTACAGCCAATATAAAAATTAATTTTTAACAAAACGATTCGTATGGTATATGTTATTGTATTTAAAATTCAATTGGGTGTGGCAGCACATAGCTTCTTAGTCCTCACATGAATGTTTCAATTACCATTGAAAAGTTTATATAATCCTAAAAGATTCCATCGGTTAGGTGAAATAGGAAATCAAGACGTAGCTTTTAACGCGAAAATCGGTAAATTGGGCAACAAAACAATGATGCTTGGTATACGTCACGTTTGCGCATGCGCACAGTGCAGTATTGGTTTATGAACGATGAATCTGATAGAGGATTATCTACAGTCAATCCTGCACTTCAACACAATCTGATGAAATCTATAGAAACGACGCTTGTTACAAGGATTTCATATTCGCGCGTGTTCAGCTCCTGCTGATGATACAATTGTGATACAACTCTCAACTATCCTCCAAATTTGAGCAAGATCAGATGATTAGGACGTGAGGAAATAACCACTTGATGGGATTTATGTTTGCCCATGCGCAGAGTGAAGTATTGACATGGGAACAATGAAACTGATAGGGGACCATTTACACTCCGACCTGAACGGTTCCTGCAAACTGCATCAAAAATCGGAATGAAACTGAAAAGACTGAGCTTGTTACAATAGGTAGTTCTAACGATACAATCGTTTTCAAATTGATATTCAAATCATCACTGTCTTCCGAATTTTTTGAGTAAAATCAGAAGAGTAGAGCCTGCAAAAATGACGGTCAATGGAATTAGTGCTTGCGCATGCGCTGATTGAAGTATTTATTGGGGAACAATGAACTGATAGAGACTGTCTGCAGTCTATCCGGGACATTTCCCCGGCACATCCTAGTTTCAAGGATTGGCAGCCACAGACAGACAGACAAACACAGAACGAAAGTTGTTCCGAATGGTCTAAAACGTAAAATGCGAGTGGAAATTTCGATTTTGGAGAAAAAACATTTTTCATCTCCCGAAACAACAACAATGCTTCTGTAACATATAGGTTGACTCTGAAGCAATAGCAAATGAAAGGCATAGCTAATCCTCATCAGACCATGCAAGGGGAAAGGGAGCTTAACTTGGCAATTTTTTGTTTTTTTTTTTCCCCGGGATAACGAAAAAACAAAGATTGTGTGATTGGGAAAAATGACTTTTTTTTTGTAATATTTTTGGGGGCCCAAAACCATCTCCCTTTCCCTAATAATCATAAAAAACATGAATTATACATTTTTCATTGTATTTATAATTGCGAAAAACTGCAGTTTTGCAAGTCTGCTGAAACCTGCTGAAAATTTGCAATTTTCGGGATCGCTTTTTTCAAAATTTGAAAAATCATAAATTTTGATTGGAAAACGATGGAAACATTAAAAGAATAGATTTTGTTCAGCATAATGTGGAGAAAAATATAAACTCAGATTTGACCTCTGGCAATTCAAGCTCCCTTTTCCCTTGCACGGTCACGTATTCAATTAGATGCTGAATGTTCAACTGCAGCCTCTATGAAGCAACTGGCTGAAAATTAGAGATTACGTAAAGCGAGAATTAGGGTTCCAGGATCAGATGAATCAACATCAAGCTCTTGGAATCAACTGTCAAAAGCGGAAACCTTGACTTCGTTGGAAAACAAAAGCGAGTCACCAAACTACTTTTCCAGCACGTATATGATATTTTTCCGACTTACTTGTACAGGGCGAAATTTAGAAGAAAGTATAGGACTGATTTAACTTGTACACAAAATGATGTACTCGAAATGAACAGATACTTAATGAAAGGAATTCGGGAAATAATAAAGTAATTCCTACCTTAGCTGCAACAATGCTAAGGCCCATTCCATTGTTTGACTTGTGAAGTTTGATGATTTGAACCTCGGGCTCGTGCTGCGTGGGGACGAAACCCGACGATCTATTGCTCATAGCACTTGGGCTACGCATCTGAAACAATTAATGACTGACACTGAGTACCTAACGTATAAATTAAACATTTAAACGATATTGAAATGGGAATTCTAATTATAGGCCTCCAAATCTTAGGAACCGAGACCTGATGGGGTTTGAAAATCATTAATTTTTAATGGAAGCATTCCTTACTGCGAATGTTTACACTCTAGAATGTTAAACGTCATTCTGCATAACGATGTGTTATTATGGCCGTTTTCTCTCGAAAGCGAGGTGCGTTATGCAAGTACAGTACGGCAAACGAAAAAAATATGCCAACCATATTTATATGTCAGAAGCGCATACTGTGATTGATGAAATGAGCATCTCCAGGAGGATCTTCTGACAATCAATATTTAAGAAGTTTTACTGTAGGTCAGGAAAAATAAAACACAATTTGAACGCAAACTATTTGACCACAATTACTCGACCCGCAATGAGGGTCAAATGAGAACTCCTGTGCATCGGCCGCAATATTACAAAAACAACCACCAGTTCCAGCCAAAAAGTTCTAAGCCATAAAAATTGCCAATCGCTTCTCATTCAACACTTGTAAAATGAGATCAGCCTCTTTGATTGTCATATTCCCACTTTCAAGAATCATGTCAAGCGACATAAATAGAGTGTAAAAATGAATAAATGTGTAAAGCTATTTTTCTAAATGTGACGTTGTGCATACACGTGCTATTGGCATTAAATTATATCTATAGCATTTTCAAATTGAATTCGTCCTTTTACAAAACGAATTCGTCCTTCATAAAGAGGGACCAAATCTTGAAGGTATCTTAGTAAAGGTGGTGTCCGGGGCTCGAGAAAACGGTGGTGGTCGGAATGCACTCTTTATGCAAGTGCACGAAAATCTTCTCTCCTACCATCTACGCACATCAGACACAAATTACTCTAGGCACCAACTTTGTAATGCATATGCTTTCCCTCATGCCTAGAGTAGCGCCAGGGCTGCCTCTGCATTGAGGAAAAAAGAAAAAAAAAAAGCTGCAAATTATTACACAGAGGTTTATTATTTCTGTATTGTATAGCTCTTCTACACAGAACACCTGTCTATATAATGAAACGAATCATTACGTAGGTATCTAATGTGTCTGCATAGGTGTAGACGCCTACTGAATAGAAAGTAATCAAATTAAATAATAGAACTAATCTTTCCTTACACTAGCTGATGATGCAGAGCTGCGAATTGGCAAAACCGAGGCGGCGGCGCAAGACTCGCATGCTGCAAGCCTAACACTAAGCCTAACTCTAGCGGTCTTTGATAAAACTTACTTCCCAGAAAAAATTATTCGATCGCTGCTCCATTATAGCTTGTAGTGGGAGAACGGAAAAAATCGTACAGCTTTCATTCTATTTGTTGGGAAAATATAAATATGTAAATGAAGAAAAAAAAAACTACTGTTACTCTAAAAGTTTTCGAGATCTCGATTTTTCAATATTTCAGCACTTGATTACTACCCTTTATGGTTGATCAAAATTGATGCCGATGTTACTGGCACATCCCCAGCCAATGTATGGTTTTTAAGTCAAATTTCATAAACTTTGGTCTAGTAGTTTTGGAGAAACGCTCTGGACAGCATACGGTGGACGGATTTTTTTTTAAGATGCCATGCATCTTGAAACGCAAACCAACAAATTTTGAGGGGGGTTTACTTTTTTTCATGGTCGATTACAAAGATTCATTATTGAAAATAATAAACCCAAACTCTAAAATTCAAGGCTTTGTATGAATTTCTTGCAAACTTTTTGTAAATTTCTTGTATCAATTCCTTGTAAACGTTGTAAATTCTTCTATTACATCTTTATTAGCTATGCAAACCAATGAAATAAATTATTATTCTTCGATAAAAGGTATCTGCATATCATTTTCTGGTTGTCTTCAAGATTTGGTCCCTCTTTTTGAAGGACAAATACATTTTGTAAAAGGACGAATTCAATTTGAAAATGCTATATATACACCCTTCACATTTTCCTTTCTGAATTGTCAATATAAACTGTTGAGGGGAAGTGATGGGGCCTTACCATGGAGTTGACTGGTCCCATGTAAACGGTCCAAAGGCCGTTGGATGTGGGCTGGGCGGTCAGCCGGCAGAGACCGGCCTGCTGGAGTGGAGCTACGAAGTCAACCAGACCTGGAGGCACGCCCCTTACGACCTCGCACGAGTAGCCATCGTCCGGGAGCAGGAAGGAGAGTGCGAGCTCAGGGTCTTCTTCCAGCCGGACCTCTCGGCCGTCGGAACGGGCAAGCTCATCCGCCAGGTTTTCCGCTACCTGCAACAATAACACTCTTTTTGTACAACTTGGTATATCTATTGAAACTTTAAAGGTTATGTTAACGTGCAAGAGCCCCACAAATGCAACACTTCGCGGCCATTGCTGCAATAGTGTGAGCAATTGAGCCATCGACCTACCATAACTTGGCGGATGGTAACCTATCAGACGTTAGAATAGTTGGGCTAAGATGGTTCACCAATTTTTAACAATCACAAGTTTTCAGATCGACAAAAGATTCTTTTAATTCAAAGAATTGGATGGAAACTGTAATGTTACGTCTGTTACAAGGCGCAGGGGCAATCGTCGATCGAGGAGCGATGCAATCCAGCAAAATCAATCGAAATCAAACCGTAAGTTGTCTAGATTTTCTGTGTAGATCATCTTATTCTGGAAGTTGGAAGAAAGAAACACAGAGTGCTTTTTTCGTATTTGCGAGCAATTTCGGGAGAATGTCGATTGTTAGCATGAGGAAGGGGGCCACGTATCTCCGGAAAGCGCTCGCAAAAAACGATAAAAGCAGTCTGTTTCTTTCTTCAAACTTCCAGAAACCGTGAATTGTATAGTTTTTCATAGTATTATTAGCGGTCGCATAATTTTTATTCTGAAGTATTTTTTCCACACAATTTGGAGTAATTAAATTAGGTGTAAGCCACCTTCTTCCAAGAGAAAAAACAAATTGAATAGATGCATGTAACAAATGTAGAAAATATTAGAAAACAATAAAAAGGTTAAGATTTCAACGAGTGGTAAGGATAAGTCTAACATGTCTTGGTATCAAGTGTTACAGAACATACTCGTACTAAGAGACGTTTCTAAACACAACGATCACATATGTTTACAAAGCGGAAACACATATGGTAGATTTCCCTGAATCGCTTCGTAGTACCTAATTTGAAAACTTGGAAAAACATAAAGGAGAACAACCAATTTGCCAGCTAAACTCGAGGCGGTGAAATGTATACTAACAAAACTCATGCATAGCCAAACAGGTAACGGAAATGAAAACTGGAAAGTCAAACTCGGAAATGAAATTCGCTTCACAGAATGAAATGGATTTAGGATCCCGTAATTTAACAAACCAAGATAGAGAAGTTTAATTACCACCAACTTCACAAGCATACAACGCGAGGAATTTCCCAGTGAAAAATAAATGCTCCATTGTATCAACAATTTTTTTCATTAATATTTGTTTCCCCTTCCAATTTCCGATTTCAAGTTACTGTGTACTTTCACGGTGAACATGATGAACGCAGCAAGCAATAATTAATTTAACCATTTTCGGTACAAGTGTATTGCATTCCTGCCTTGTTCAAAGATGGTATATCTAACATATAATATGGTATATTTTAGATATGCCATATCTTAGGAATATTGAAAAAATATGGTATATCAAATCAAATTGAATATATTCGGAATAGTACAATTCGGTAGTGAAACATTAATGTGCTGCAGATCATCGAATCAACAACATTTGTAAATATATATCAAATCAAATTGTATTATTCGGAAAAGTGAAAATTCAGTAGTAGAACATCAATGTGCAGTAGATCATCGATTCAATAACAATTTTAAATTGCAACCCAACGTTTGGATGGACGCATTTTCAGTGGCAAAACTACTAACTTGACAGCTGGGACAAACCGGCAAGTTTACCTTTTGAGCAAATTTTGCATTACTTTTTTCCGTTTAGGAATTAAAATAACGAACTAAGTAATGTGAGAAGTAGATAGGTTTCCATAGGCACAATAAAAAACCAAGTTGAGATGGGCTGCTCAAATCGTATTCTCCCAACTATCCAACAAATTGAGTGAGACCGGGCGATAACGGAGTAAGAAAATGATGCTTGAAGGGATTTACGTTTGCGCATGCGCAGGGTGAAGTATTGATCTGAGAAAAATGAAATTGATAGGGGACCAACTATTGTCGAACCCACAAATTCCTTTAAAATTTCATCAAAATCGGATGAAATCTGTGGAAACTAGGCTTGTTACAAGAATTCCACATTTACACATGCGCAGGAGCTCCTGCTGTGTACAATCATGTAGAAATTGATAAGGAATGGTCAAACCGTCTTTTCACAACTATCCTCCAAATTTGACAATACGGCGATAGAAAATTATGCATGGTAGAATTTATTTTTGCTCATGAGGAGTGAAGTATTGATTTGGGAAAATGAAACTGATAGGGGACCATTTACACCCTAACCCACACATTCCCCGAAAATTACACCAAACCCGATTAAAAATTGTACAAATTAAGCTTGTTAAAGGATTTGCGGACACACGACAGACCCACACACACAAAGAAGGACACGGAACGAAAGATGTTAAAAATGGTCTAAAACGTAAAATCCGAGTGGACAATTTGACTTAGAGACAAAAAATGTTCAGCTCCCGGAAGAGAGAACCAACGTTTCGCTAACTACGTGAGATGTAATGAGCCCACGAGAGCTCTCGTCAGTGTCCCTATATTTCAATATTATGAAAATGATCCTTCAATGATGTAATACAATAACAGGTACCAATTCATTTTTCCAGCTGCCTAGGTAATGTATTGCTTCAATAAAAATATTGGAAATTATGGATAAATGACACAACTTACCCTCACAACATTATCAACAATGTCGTGTGGTATCCTTGGCTCGTCCGGGCTCGGTTGGTACCTTTGAAGTAAAGCTCGAAGTTGGAGGGAATTGAGTTTAAAGCAGGTCGACGACAACGCCGCCAGGTCGTCGCAGGTATACTTAGGAGCCTATAAGTAAAAATATAACAAGGGTTTTAATGTGATATTACAGAGTTTTTAACAGGTACTCTTAGAAATTAAATTAATATCCACATTCATTAGTTTAAACGCACAATTGTGACGGTGGAAATTACCACCACAAAATATTTACAAAACGATATCTATTTTTACTTAGATGCCAACAAAGAAATCATTCTGTTGTGATTTGTAAATTACACAAAAAAACCATCATTTTCAACATGGAATCTGCCACACTAAATTTGCAGTTCACCCAAAATAAAATTGAAAAGACGGTCAACCTCCAATCCTCGCGAGTTCTGAACTAATCAATAATGCTACCGATAAGGAAATTAGGAGTTGGTGAAAAAACATAGGACGAAACAAATATCATACCAGAGACCGGCGTAAAAGACCTATAATTCTTTCTATAATTTTCTCTTGATGAAAATAACAAAAATTACATAGCTCACCTGAAATACACCCTCATGACCCAGTTTAGGTGGGCGATACAAAAATAGAATTGCATGCATCATTAGGATTTCATGAGGCGACCGACGTCTCTACGGTATAAACTAAATTGGCTCACGCTACTCCCCATCGACCACAACAGAAGTACCTGCCCAAATATTGCATTACGGTTTTATCTCAAATGAGCTCATCAAACACTTGAACGAGTGTGATTCAACGTTAAAGGAAATAGTAGCGAAAAAGACGCCAATAGCAAAACTTGATGCAATCAATGAAAGTTTTACTATATCAGTGCATATACCTAGAGGCTCCACTGAATTAATGCTAATCTGAGAGCATTTGAGATATTAACTATCAACCAACATCCACAGTACTATGTTTTTTTTCTCGAACAGTAAGGATATATATACAGGAACCTACCTACTTGGTCTAGGACTCGGTCTACACTTGTTTGATTGTGATTGGAAAATTACCCTGATAACACGAGAATTAGAACACGAGTCTAGTATTTGGAACTTTTAAAGTTTATTCCATAGGTAAATAGAGAGTCTTCGGTGCCAAAATACTTTACAATGTAGAATGCGAATATTCGTAAATGAAGCTATTGCAGTGACTCAAAAAACTTTAAAATTAAAATTCCCGAAAATTTGCATTTTGAAACGAATTCTAGAGTTTATAATGTATATGTGTCATTCAAGACGGTAACTTAGGATTGAGATAACAAAAAAAAATTAAGCTTTCCAAACAAAAGGATGAGTTCGTTGGTCAACACTTTTTGAGCACCTAAATTTGGTCAAATTTCAAATAATGTGCTTAAAAATGCCTAACAACTACTAAAAATTGTTAAATATATATATTTAGCAGAATTTTAATAAAAAATAAATTCATTAACAACGAACTATAACATTAAAATATTTATGCAAAAAATTATGCTGAAAAATGAGCCTGAATTGGTAAAAATCCTTTTTTTTCCCCATTGCAGATTATTATTTAGAAAGTTTAGAACTTAAAGTGCTCAAATTTCAAAACGATATAACAGAATATAACATGACAGTTTACGAAAATGCCTTTTTTCCTAGCCAACAAAATAAGTTTTCTCTATTAGCTCTATTGTTTCCTGTCTTCCCAACTATTTTGCAGATTTAAACCAAGTGGCTCAAAGACACAACAGTGCCGCTCAACTTATCTACAGCTTCAATCATACTGAATAAAGAGCAAATATGTATGTACCTGGAGTAAATGCGCAGCTTGCATAAGCCGCGCCAGGTGACAATCAGCGGCCAGCTCCAGCCCCTGCCGCTCCGCCCAGACCTCGATCTGCGCTAGACGGGCTTTGAGGCGAAGACCCCACGTTCGAGAGCAGTAGATTGAGTTGGGAGCGACTACCCGGTTGAAAGCCCAGACGTTGATGTAGTAGAAAAGCTGCGAGAACAACTGGATCGTGAGAGCTGCGTTCACCCTGCACCACCGCAGGAGGTTCATAGCGGAAGACAAGACGCCGAGGACCTGATCGAAAAAATGAGAAAGATAATGATGAGAAGGGATTCGAGTACTATAGGTTGACATTTTAAATTGAAAATAACTTCAAACATTGTAATCTTACCGATGCTGTGGATGAGTCCTCGGGATCATGGCTGAGATCATCGCGGTCGGAAAGGAAACTGGGCATCACTGCTGACAGTTCACCTTGCAAGCAAGCCACCAGATGCCTAAAGCATAAGCATAGGCATGAATGTGTTGCATTTTCACGGCAAGTATCAAGAAAAATATATCAATATGTTAGGTAAGGGTAAAGGGTTCCTGTACTTCACACATATACCTATATGAGTAACTGGAAATATGTTGTGCACGAGTACCTGAAGCCTATTTGAACTGCATCGGCAAGAGTATCCTGAGCATCCAAAGAGAAAGCAGAGATGTGACGGTCACATTTCAGGAAGTGAAGCAACTCCGATGCATTGGCTAACCACATTGCCAGGCCCTTGACGTCACAATATCGTTCCTAAAAGAAGCAGTGTAAGAAAGTCATATAATTGAATAATGGTATTATAAATTCGAAGTATAACGTCCCAGTTATTGCTCGCTCATCACAATGTCGGCATAGGGAACATTTTATGGAAGGTTTGCAATTACTCATCTATTTTTATCAGCCAAAACCGTCAAACTTTCACATTTGATACATTAATTTAATACATGGCAGACTGCAAGAAAAGCTACCTTGTTTGGCTAACGCAAACTAAAAAATGGGAAATGCTAAAATGTTAGAACATCCAACTAATTTATTGCAAGTATAAAAGTGCGGCGATACCGTGACTGTAGTTGACTTGAACTGCCTTGGACCACCGGACTGAGTGGGATGCGACACTACCACCGAACTTGACGGAGCCACCGATTCCCGTCTTCGTTATACCGATTTGTCGCACAAAAATGTCATTCAACGCCGCGATTTTCATCCATGTGTAATCCGAGTTTGATTATGAAATGGAAATTATATCTAGTTTAGCCAACACCAGGCTAAGATGTCATCATGTGTCGCTAATATTAGGTGATAAAAAAGATAATAAATTAATCAAGTTGTTGTTCATCACGAAATTTGGTTGAAGAAAATTGATAAGAAAAACCATTTCTAATCAGTTTTTGTCCCTATTTCCCCCGTCTTCCCCATTTTTGGGAAGGTAGGTATTTATTTCTCGTCAAAAGAATAGATTTCTTCAAAAATGACTAAAGCACATAGAAAAATATTAAACCAAAATCTTTGTAAACTACAATGCCAGTATTTTCAATTGTGAATACTAAAATTGTTACTAATTAAAATTTCATGATATTTACTTACAGCCGCACCCTTCAAAACGACAGGATTTATTCGGTCAATGAAAGCCAACTATCACAACAGAACCTTAGATCTAAGTACACAGAGCTATGCAGATCTTGTAATCTTGTTCAAATTCAAGAGGACTGGAAGGTTATGGTGGTTATGAAAACCAACTACAATTACATTAGAAGCTTAGATCTATACACCCAGATATGTATTATTCAATTATTTATAACGAACATTTTCAAATCTACAATTGAGGAGCTGATATGAAAATGCACATGAGTATAAAAATCGAGAGAAAAATTCGTCGAAATGCAAGTCAACAGTCACCCCATCGGTGTGGAAAAAGCCTTATGTCCTCCCGTCCTTGCTAGATCGCACATTGACCCCAAGTCCTGACACTTTTGCATGGAGAAGAAATAATTTCCAACAACTCTGATAAGAGTTCAGAGGGAATTCCTATAAAATTTGATTTTTGGACTTAAGTGCATTTCCATGTCAGCTCCTCAATTGAACCATTGTTGTACTTTTTGAGCCTTAGAAGAAGTTCTTGCAAGGTTGAAGTGCGGACGAGTAACTGACCTGTATGACATGGTGGATCATGGCGGCGACCCTTGCTAGCATGAGGGTCAGCCGGTGAGCTCGCTCGGTAGGTGTCAGTTCGGGGCGGTAATGCGTTGACGCCCGGTACCTCGCGATTAGATAAAGGGTGTACGAAGGAGCCAGCTTGAAGGCCGGCGAGCTGGGCTCCAGATCCGTGATGATGGCGTGCAAGAGAGCTTCCTCCGTCTCTTCCCGGATCTCAAGGACGGCGGGGAGGATCGGGTCTGTCCCTCGAGGGTACCTATCGTAGTTCGATAACCTGAAAGCAAGCAAGGAAGCAGGGTAAACGGTGAACATACTACACTTGGCAAAAACGTGCCGCATCAAGCGAAATGAATTTCCGTAAAATAAAATAAAAAACCAAAGTTTATAAATAACAAAAAAACAAGTTGGGTGGGCAGTATAGACTCCTCACACATTGTAACATGGACACAAAAGAATTAGTTGAAGATCAAAGTACGAGAAGAAATAATTGATAAGTCGACGTCATAAGAAATTAACGTTTGCGCATGCGCACAGACTAATATTAATCCAACGGATATAAAATTTATAGAGGAACGTCAAGGAGATAAACCGCACAATCCTTGAAAATTTCATAAAAATCGGTCCATTGGTCTTGGAGTTTTGTCTGTGTCCATCAATTTTAGTTTTGCGCATGCGCTATAGTTATTGCTCCACCGATTGCAATATAATTCATAGAGAATTTTTCTAGAACATACATCTAGCTACTCCCAGAGTTTGAACGAAATCGGACGATCAGATGATAAGAAATTGATGTTAAATTAACGTTTACTCATGCGCACCGATAACTATTTATGTGACAGCAATGAAAGTTATAGGGGACCGTTTAGAAGCTATCCCACACAATCCCTGAAAATTTCATCGAAATCGGACTGAAATTTGATATAGTTTTGGGCGTGACAAGGAATTACCACAGACAGACAGACACGGAACCCAAATTATTCAGCAAGCTCTGAAACGCTATTATATTTAGACAAAGTTGTTTAATAATAATTTGAGTGTTAATACTACGAATTGAAACAACGAGGGTGAAACATTAAGATGGTTGGTTGCAGTCCTCTCTATTAACCATATGCATAGCAGTTATTCTTTATTGTTGGGAATAGTTTCACCAACAAAAGTAGAAAATACTCAACTCATGTCTAACAGTAGGTGAATTCACTGCTAACTACCTAAAGCAGTATGGTTAGTTCTCACATGCATATTAGCGGTAAGAATAATAATAATATAAATAACTAACATAGTTAGTAATAACTAGATAGTACTAAGGCCTACTACTAGCCTGTATTAATAATAAGTAATACTACTAAGGCCTAGTACTAGCCTGTTATAACTGTAGTGTTACAACCAACGGTAAAATACCAAATGCCGAGGCAAATGACTGAGATTATGTTATTCATAAATATCTTCTTCTGAAATATCCCTTGATGAAGCTTTTGATGGGCCAAAGCGCTATGATCCATATGAGGACCACAAAGAACCCGAGTAACTGACGACAACCAACCACCAATTTTTTTGTTGTAAATTTGGAAACATCAAATGCAGATTCAGATTTTCTTTACAACAATTTCAGAATAAGGACACCTGGAAACCAGCACGATGTAGCAAATTATCAAATTATAACAACACCCGTTGTTCACAAAACTGACACCTACGTACGTGGGTTATGTCGAAAAATGTAACGTTTAGGATTCTAGGGTATATTACGGATTCCTTTGATGCGGTAGAAAACCCATAAATTAGTGATTCGATAGCGAACGAGCTGAACCTGGCGATGAAGAGAAAAGGTCGCGTTATGTAAACCGAGCACTAAGTGGGCTTCTGGCAAACAAAGAGATAGAAGGTTCACGACACAATATGATATTTATAGCGAGAACAAACTGTTACATCCAAGAAACGGGCCTCCGAGTTGATACAAATTACTTTGTATCCGTCAACATTGAACAATGATTTTCTCAACAAATCACGGGTTTCTCAAATATGTAATACAGAGTGGAGAATGGCAAATGTACGAAATCATTTGAAAAGCGGCCCCAAAGGTAGTGGAGGGTTGAAAGTTATATATGCTTATTATACATTCTCTTGTGGGAACGCATTTCCAATGACCCTCTTTAGGATAATGTATTGAAGAAGCAATGTACACGAAACCCATCCAAGTTCTTTTTGAATTCAGTTTGTTTAGCTTTAGAAGGTAGTACCCATTCAACGTGGTACTTAACAATAACCGACCAATTTACAGAACAATAGACCCGAATTCAAAAGACAATGAACTGACATCGAAATAATATGATGACTTTATAGCGAGTTAATTGACTAGTATGTGATTTAGCATATAATACGAAGAAAGAAAAAAGGGCTTCCGACTAAATGAATAAAACTTACATTTTGACAGAAAACAAGTTCCGATGTAGGTATAGGGCCGTTGTTGGTTGGACCTGTTTGTTCTCAATTTATTATCGTAGGTAGTACGTATGAAAAAGTGATTTATTATTATTTTTAAACAACCACTCTTCGAATTTTGACACGAATAGTTTCTGAGGCACAGCCGCTGAAAGTTCCCAGAAAGAGAAAATTGGTCGTCAAACGCCAGTTTGTTACTGGATGAACCCGTTAACCACTTGGCACAATAAACCTCGCTTTGAGAGACTCACCACGCATTCTTTGGAGCAAAAGCGGAACCAAGTTAATGTAACCGTCTTTTGCATTACTGTGCTGAACACCCTTCCCTTTTTGTACTTGAGTATTTTAATACAATTTTATTCGTTCCCAATTATTTGGTTTATTCATTTATACAGTCCAAACCAGTCCTAGGCCTTAACAGTTACCTACACATATATTCTGAACTTTTTTTTTCTCTTCCAAAAACAAACAAAATTCTCTCTCTCTCAGAAAAAAATCAATTCATCATCGGATGTTGACCATCACTAAGGTAACTAGGTTGATCTCGATTTCCCGCCGGACCGGTGTTTGTTCAATTTATTGATCGTGGTAAGTTGATTAGTTCTGAATGAATTATTGCGGTTTCGGTCTTAATACATCAATTCATGCTCAGTAGTTCATTACATGTAAATCACTGCGCGAAACGCTAGTCAGCAGACCTATTGGTTCTACTTAAGGCTATAAGAGACTTAATCGAACAATGGTTTTTAAATTCATACAAGAAACAATCAACTTAAGCTTGTTTTAGTACCCTCGCGTAAGCTACGATTAAATAATTCTTTTGTTCAATGAATGTAATTACCGATTCGACGGTGAACGTGGAATGCTACGTAGAATAAATTTATTCAATAATACTCAGGAGCAATCCAATTCCAATTTACACGACTGTTCAATTTTCTAGTAATATTTTTGCGTTCACATCAAACTCTTCCCTGTATGCCCACACCATGTTTCTGTCAACTAATTCAATATGTTTCTCTTCTCCCGAAATCAAGTGTTTCATGTTATTACAGTACATGATCCATTCAAACATCACAGCTGGATTTCATGAAGCTCCTTGCCCAGTAGGGATCAACGCATCGTTGACCGCTGAAGTTGCTGATGTGAAAACGTGTCATACGACTCGGATCAAGTTCCTTACCTATTTCCTTCTCGACTGCTGCTGATGGACCTCTGGGACCTCGTATCATCCTGTTTCCCTTGACTCGACGTCGATCGAGTTTCAACGTTGCCGTCAACGTCAAACGTTGTCTCGTAGTTCAATGGGTTTGCGGAGGGAGTGCTAGTAGTCGTTGGGCCATTTGCGACGCTTAGGCTGGAAGTCTCTTCGCGTGCCGATTGTCTACAGAAGCGTGCGGGGAAAGGGGGTTTAAAAGGTGAAAAAAAATAAATATAATTCAAAATAATTTGAAAACAAGCGAAACAAAAATTGTGGGAAACACAAGGTGATTTAATGCCACACAAAAAGAAGCATCGTATCGAAATTAAAACAAACTGGATCCATTCATTAGGAGATAAGTAAGTGTAATACAGGGTTACCTCCAAATCGACTCACACAACGTTGATTAATGTTCTTAGAAAAATATAACCAATTAAGAACTCGTTGATGAATTTTTTTGAAATAATTCGAAAGAAACGCATTTTTGGTACCGTCACGATTACGGTACCGGTCGAGCCTCTTAAACACAATACACAAAAAAGGTGTTGATCAGAATGTCCTTCATTAAAAGGAAATCATGAAAGCCAAACCGATATTTCTCAGATCGTAAAATATATTTATTTCATGATTCAAGTTTTAATACAGAAACTTGTTTCGAGATAGTTGTAAAAATAAAATTTCAAGCTGGTTACATAAAACTTCCTTCAGCCCTTCTGAAGGTTGAGGTGATAAAAAGAATTGGGAGAGTTATGAAATCTGAATTCGGATCGATTTATCAACCAACAATTGATTGGTTCTGATAGGATGCTTCAACATTCTCTACATTTGGTGGGCATGCAAGGCCGCAATAAAACAACTGTTAGAAAAAAAATGCATTCTAAAGGTAGCAAAACAACGAAATGACGTAATAAGGTTAACATGTTATGAGGAATGTGTCCAACTAAAAATTCCAGGTAGATCTAAAGTAAACCAGTGGTAACAGGTACTAATACAACAAATGATGATATATTTGGAATATTTCACTCACCTATCGTAAGAGTAATCGTGAGGCGATCTAGAAGAGTCGTGCCTGTTCCTCGTCCGCTCTTCGTGGCAAGGATCGAGGAACCGGAAGGTATGGATTCGACCGAACTTGACGGTAGTTCCATTCTGAAAATACCAGACACAAATCCCATAATTTATTATTAACAAGCGTGAGTTTACAATAATTGAAGTCAAGTATAGTGAGAGCCAATCTGGAAAATATAGAAATATATATTTTCAAGGTATATATAAAAACGTAAGAGGCTCCCGAGTGGATCACTACTGTCCTTTTTGTACCTTCTACATTTCGATCCTTTCGTTCTCGCATGAAAATGAAGTACCTATGAGTTTATTGGTACACTTACATGGGTACAAGTCTACTCCAAACAGGACCAGAATAATTCGTACTCGTACCACCTGATTTGGAATAACTTGTAACTTCCTACTCAATAGAATCAGCATTTCAAAGTTTTCATTGTAGCCTTCTGGACGATTGTGCTATTATTTTCTCTTCAATAATGAAAACTCCAGGGCCATTCATAGAATAGGAAGTAATGTGTTAGCGGGAGTCCGATGTATAGTCAAGTAGATATTTACATTCCGTTAACAATTTACTATGAAATTTCAACTCTTCACCGAAGTGTCTTCCCAGTAGGAACCGTTCCGTGGAACTCCTCTTCAATACTTGATCCACCTGGAAAGGCCAAGATCCCTCCTACTCCACAATTTTCTTTTAGAACTGGAAATCATCATTAGGTGATCAAGGTAAACCTCAACGACCCATAAGGACTGAAGTAATTCCACAGCCTTCTTAATTCTGTCGGAGAACAACTGTTTTTTAATTCACGCTTTTTTTAAACTCAATTTATTCAATTAATAATATATCAATTAATTTAAACTCAATAATAGAAGCATTTTCAGCGAATTATGTCTTTCTTGAGTAGAATGGAATTATGGAACTGGAAATTGTCAGCGGGAATTAAGTTGGTTAGAGTGCACACATCAAAACAGCTGGAACGTTTAGGAAAAGCCACGTGTAACTGCTCCAGTAGTGGAATGTAAGTACATAACCGTTCAAGAACAGTTTCGAATTTTACGTGGAACGTCACACCTATACCACTTTATCCTTGTAACCAGTTGTGTTGACTGCATAAATATACAGTACGAACCTGAAGAATGGTAGTTTCATAGATTCGTTGCCCGTTTACATAGGTTTCGGCGTCCCTGGAGCAAGGAGTCACTGTGACAATTCCTTCCGTGTGGGCTATGACGCAGTGGCGGGGTTGGATGTTCGGCCCGAACAGCTGGAGGCTCTGGCCATGGCCGTGGGGGGAGCCCCTCTCGCTACCAACCTCTGTCACGTTGGGCTGCAGCCGATACCTCTTCGCAGTCCCTCCTCCAATATCGCTTCCATCTGCATAAAGAAGAAAGAAGTACTTATAATAAATCCAATTTATTATAAAGGTGAACTAAAAGTTTTATATCAAAGGAAACAAGAACCAAAATAAAAAAAATATACATGCCAAGCCGAGCTTTAAGTACGTGGCGCGTATTTTCTACTAACGATCGTATTTATATAGCAATACAAGATCATCGATAGTACAAAATGTAAGATCTCCTCGTTATTGGATTACGCATGTAGGTACCGTGTGAGCATGCGCAACCGGTCCCATATTTTCAAAGACAACACCCATCGTCACGGTCGGAGGTGGAATTAAAGGTTATATTCATCACTCAGGATAATCAAATGTTAGATAATATAACCCTTCAGAAAGATTCCCTGCTGCAGTAAAATTTGCCACCAACTCGCTTTTAAAAATGAGAGGTAGTAGGTGGACGTCAGAAAAAATACAAATTTTAGGGGAATGATCACCGCTTGTTCCTGCATAAATATTACAATGTATTGCGATCTTAATAAATCTTAAACTATCCTATAAAAATTAAAATTCCTAAGCAATGATAATGATGTCTGCGCAATAATAATTACTTATTGTTGATGAGTACGTGTTCTACTTAACCTGAGCGGTTGTATATTAATGCTATTAGATAGGTATATAATGCTTTTAGACCAAACATTCAGTAGTGCTAATCAATTTGATACATGGCCTCCAGCTGCTTACCTAACCGCCAACTCTTGTTTATCTTTTGAAGGATGGGTTCGTATCATCTTAGGGATTTTCGCCTCGGTTCTATAAAGCCCCCACACAAGGGAAGACCCAATATTAATTCACTTTCCCGGGACTTGCTGACGCAGGGATTTCATCTTCTTCACTCTAAGCCCGTTTGTCATTGACGCCCTTGAATATCAAACTCAGCTTGAATTCTCTGATGGATCCGCCAAAGACACATCGCAGAATTATGATGGAGAGTCAACTTGAACCATTCCTTATCAAGAAACTTCCAACGTACGGCAAATATTGTTGAAAACATATCTAAAATCCATCAACTATTACTTCAGACACCGACATTCTGTAACACTGTCATACGGAAAAATGGACGCACCGAACTGGATTGAGATAAAACCTACCAAATTAGCAAATCTCAGAAGATTTTTTAAAAACACCGTTAAAAGCTGGATTTCACTGAACCTCCGTTTACATTATGAAGCAAACAATGGAATCTACAACTCAAACATTCGAAATATAACTGCCGAAAACCAAGGCGATAAAACTGCCGATCATTTATAAATTCGGATTCCAATGACATTTAATTAAGTATGTTTGATGGGAACCCTTTTCAAACTAAGCACTCAATCCTACCACAGAATTAGTGTGAGAGGGAAAAGTTTCTAAAGATCAAGAGATGAAAGGAAATGAAACACCATGACCATGACCGCTGTGGGATGTAATTGGAGACGAAAGTCTGAGGCAATTCCACATAGGTACTACAAGCTGTAATATCGCGTCCAGGAGTTTCCTTCTTCTCAAAAGCTTTTGATTCGAAGTGGCAACGACAAAGCACATACCCGCCTGCGACGCGACGCTCACGCAGAGGAAAGGGATCAATACAACGGACTGCCTTCACGCAATATAGACACAATATATGTTATAGGAAGGAATATCTAGTCCTTGGGTGCATAAATAACTTGATGCAGGGCACTGATTAAATTATATTATGGTTGTAAAAACACAACATTTGAATCCCAATGTTCCCGATGATGGTAGGTACCGGCATTTATTACTTAGGTAACATATTTTTATTACCACCAAATATTGATCCAATTCTTGCAAGAATGTAGGATGAAGAAACACATTAATCAAACATAATATTGTTAACATGTGATGAAATTAAGTTGGTTTTGCTGAGGAGTAAAGTCATATTAAATAACCTCCCGTCATGCACCGATTTTGGCTGAAAAAAAATCCAGTCAATATGAAAGTTTACTCTATGTAAAAATCGAAATTATAAGGAATATATAATATTGGGCATGTTAGACAACTGAATCTTTGTGGGAAATGAACTTCAAGACCAACTTCTCAATCGAACTTCTCAAAAATGCGCAATTTTGTTTATTGATGCCTCGGCATCTACTGTGATAACTCACAATTTTCCATCATGTTTCCTTCCCACAGCGAACTGCAATAATAACTCGATTACTAGTCCGTATTTTGGGTATAAATATAAGCCTTTATTGTCATCAGCACTCACATAAGTGGTAGTGGCAAAACGTCAACAAAACATTTATATACATATATACAACAACGATTAAGGTATCTTAAAACTCATCAAATCAGTAACGAAATAATTTAATTTTCAATTAAAAAGTTCTCAAGCTTTCGTTTAAATGCAGCGACAGTAGAGTTGATTGGACAGACAGTACCTTGAAGGTGATGTGCGAAATGGTTGAACAGAATTATTCCATTGTAACACCTGTGGAACCTTGAAGGATTCAGGTGGTGCAGGGGAAACATAAATACCTGATCTCCATAGCGTGAGTGATGACCGTGGCGAAACTTGGGGAGGTGCAAATCTGCATGAGGCTCGATCAGGTAAGAGCTTCTAAGTATAAAGAGACTGTAAGGTAAGGAGCTTTTCTCTCTTGAAGACAACTCGGAACGAACTAGAAGGAGATGAACCAGTGAGAATTCTACTTGCTCCTTTCTGTAGCTTGTATATGGACATATACGTCACGTCAGAGGGACTTGTCCAGAACAGCAAACCGTACCGGGCTTTTGACTAGAAGAGTCCTTGATAGGCCGCAAGCATAGCTCCGGGGGTGACGGGTTAGAGCTGTCTCAGGCAAAACAAGCGCTGGCAAAATGCGATACCAGTTCATCCCTGAAGTGGTAAAGATCGTACTGCAGTCATCAAATATGCCAAGGAAATTACCCCAAGGAGATATAAAAAAATGTCTCTTCAAGAGAAAATAAGTCATGCTCATCCCTTGCTCTTCGTGCTGAAAACTTGTTATACTTTCGTTTTGGCCTCGACACAGCTTGCTAGCGAGGGTCCTCAATTTCGAAAGCTGTAGGAATCCCGTCGAATATGATGGTTCAGAGGACTGGAATGTCTTCTAAACAGTATCCGGAATTTCCTTTATGATCAATATTAACGGTCACTCAATGTAAAGGTACAAAAGCAAAAGATGGGAGATTTGTAAGGAAATATGTTTTGGATGACCATTATTCCTGAGTCAACTAAGGTTACGGTGATCACTTTCAAAGATAATATCAAAGTACTCCAAAATCGAAATCCGTACGGTATTTGCTTCAAGAGCTTTTTGAACATATTTGTCCCCGTGTTTGCGTTTATCCGAAGGTGTGTCTCATCGTCCACGATTTCATACCCCCCTCATTTCACCCAGGCCGCTGAGTTTCATAGCATTAGGATTGATGTTCTCTGTTCATGTCTTTCAACGCTCCCGAAACTCGACTTCGGTGGAATATGTTATGTGCGGGTTAGAACCCAGATTCGAACACTTTGATAACATTTTTAGGGATTTCGAGGGTTGGACTCCCATATTCTCACATACTCATTTCGTCTATGCCTTGCAATTGTAATTATAACACTTTCTCTTATAGAACTGTGCGATTCTTGATACACTTATATCCGCACTAATTTTCAATCTATTTCGAAGGGATTGTCAGACTCAATGAAATCAATTGTTGCACTAAGGATACACCAATTAGTGAATCCAGTATAAATGAAGGGTAAACCACCTACTTAGTATACCTACCGGCTAATGAGCCTCACCCATGGGTTTGAATTAATCAAATTGTTTTCCAGAATCTATTTTTGTGTTCATAACTGATGGGGAAAAGTGAAATGGTTCAGGCGAAATCCGGAATATTTACTTAGTTTCTAAAATACTTACTGCACACTGGTGAAGTCACATTTTGAGCTTCTTCCACCACAGATCAGCTCAAAAATCCATAACTACTTCCCCGTTGCACTCTCGCGAGCAATCTTCTAACTAACCGATTTCCTGCCTGATGGCTAACTTGCATCCCCCTGTGATAACTGTTATCTTGTCCGACTTTTCGTATTGCGCGTTTTTCCCCCGCGTCGAGCTTATTATTATTTCTATTTTCTCTCCAATCAATTATGAGTAGACAACAGTGCTTTATCCTAGTGCAATAGTTACATGTTGAGGGTGTTGAGTAGTGTAAGGTTTGATTAATGTTTAATTAGTTGTCACCCATATATAGATTTAAAAAATCAATTTTAGAAGTTAAATCACCTTTCAATCAATTATTTAAATACTTACCTATGGAGAACTGGAACAAAACCAACGAGGGAGACGAAGATAGGTATAAACAGACGAATGTAAGCAACGCTGCTATTGTTGGTCGGGTGGAATAATTAATTATATAGGAAAATTAGAAGGTTAAAAGTAAAACCACCTTCAGGGGCTTCATACCAGTTGAGAGTTGGGGTGGATCCCAGGAGCTTTCAGTATAATGAAAATGGCTTTCAGGCTAAGAATACTCGACGAATATTGAGTCAGGATCATTCAATTACGACGAGGGAGAGGTTGGACATCCTCAAAGTCTAAGTAATGGAGGAAGACTTTAGGCTATATAAGAGGCCTTTTGTGCTCGTATTTTAGGTTATAATAAGTATGACGGCGCAGGGAAACTAACTACCTGAAGAAATATGCAACTTACATTGGATTAATCGACACTTGAGTACAGCGAAGGATACTGTATGACAACAGTAGTACCTACCTACCTGGAGAATACTCCAACTTTTTTTCCCTTTTTTTATGTCTACTAAAGGCCCAATTTCATGTGAGATGTTTTCTACCCATTAATTATCTTTAATTAAGAAAATCTACTAATAATAATTAGAATAAATCAATCATTTGTGATAAACGAGAAGGGTAATTGACGGTATTGAACAAGGTGTCTAAGGGGGCACTGCGAGTGGCACGATTCTAAGGGGAGCCATGTTGCCCTCCATCACTAAACGGAGTGCCATCATGAACTCCACGGGCATGCTTCCTAGTAATTTCCTAATTCAAGTAAAATTGTAGTTGTAACTAGATTTTTTGTTGCCCAGCTTTCATTACTTAACAATAAAAATTTAATCCTGACTAAAAATGCCGTTCGATAATTTGATGAGTGATTTAGTTCGTTTTAGTTATAACTAAATTTAGTATTGGATAGTTCTCTTGCGCAGATTAATGGTATATATATTATGAGTCAGGCATCTTGCATGAAAAATAGTTTCAACTGACCAGAAAACGGAATAAGTTCGAGTCGAATGAGCTGAAGTTGTTTTGTGATTCACACTCGGGTTGAAAATTGGTCTCATGATGGAACAAATTAGAGCGTGAAGGGCTGCTCAAAATGGTCTCACCCGAATCAGTGAACTGAGTTCTGTCTAAAGCAAACGAAAACTATCCTTTTATTCAGAAAGTTTTCAAGTTCTCGTTTTACTAATATTTCAACCCCTAAATTGTATTCCTTTGAGGTCCAAATAATGCCGAGATTATAGGCACATCACTGGCTTGGTTCAGTAATTTCGGAGAAAACCTTCGGTCGGCTGTGTCGGACGGACGGATTTTTGGGACGTCCCTCTGAAGCTGTCATGTAGGCAAGGCTTTTTAAATAAGAAAGACGCCTCTTAGAACTAATCCAGGGGAGTGTGGGACAACTCAAGCATGATAGCTGAATAAAAATCCGTTTCAAACCATTAAGACCGAATCCGAATCCGATTCCAAGCAAATGATTTAAAAGTCTTAGCCAAATTTTTGAGTATTGTATGAAGTATTTTTATTAAATTAGTAAATTAGAGTATTATTAAATAACATCTTTCACATTTGAAAATTTTCGTAATAAGATATCTCGATAAGTGTAGCTATTCTGAGCTAGAATCGTCGTTCTTAACATCAGAATTCTTATACAGAAATCACAAGAAAATATCGCTGCATGATACTTAACGAATTCCGAGAATATAATGTTTTAATTATTATTCAATCTCAAGTCACAATCTAAAGGTCTCACCAAGACATAAGTTTTTAAATCAATTTTCTTTTCAAAGTTAGAACAAAGGTCTGTGTGATCCAGGGTTGTGTATGACCCCGGATGACCTGTGGGTGCGATCTCCTTCCGAACTCCTCAAAACCGGTCGATGTGCCACTGAAAGCCCACGTAAACTCGGTAGATCAAAATATCCAGTCTCCGAGGAGGAGAAACGACATGGGAAATTGAAAATATAAGTTTCCAACTTTTTATTCACGTCAGAGGAAAAGTGAGGTGAAGAACAATAATGAAAACAAACTACCCAACATAATAGACATCGATATTCAACAAGGAAAAACTTGGAAACCAGGGATAAAGAGTCACAGGAAACAAGAAGATCTAAGGGAATATCTACCAAGAACCGTCCTGCACTTAACCAGCTTTTATGACGTTAGATGCCAAATATCTTTCAAAACACTGCCATTAAGGCCATTTCAAGGTGATTCAAATTATACATTTATATAAATTGCTTCAAGTTCTCTTATTGCATTTTGCGATTTGCATGGCGACAGGGTCCAGGCGTATTACAAGGATATATAGGTGGTAAACAGTACAGAATAAACTATTCTGCCTACATCACTTATTTATTTTATAGTTATTTATATCTTACCGCCACAAAATGGAAGGTGGTCCACGTGGGTATCTATCCTATTCAATTCAGGGTATAAAGCAACTCATCTCGGTTCAGAAGATCGCTAGAGTATTGTTGGAATACACAATGCATTATAATGAGAAGCCTCTAAAAAAAATACCACAATTTGTTGGGCTTACATCATCCTAAATTGAGAACAAAAATGTGATCGATTGCCGCCCATAGGAAACCACAATATTCAGAGAAACGAAAGACCATACCAGAATAAATTATTAAAGAACTTTTTGAAATTCGTTGATGAATATAAAAAAATTTATTTAACAATCCGCACAAATCTCATGGATATTGAAACATTTCTCGCCGTTCGAGGGTGGTAAATTTTTTTGGGGTCTCAACACACCCATTGATTTCATAGTCACGAAATTGATATAAAATTAATTTCCGCAGTCTCCTGAAAATACCCCATGGTCAGTTTCGGGGGTTTATGCTTTCTGGGAAACGTACAACAGAATTGGGGGTAACAATTTTCAACCGTCCAGTGGGCTTCAAGGCCTCATGCTATAGACCCCATACTAGGTACTTGTTCTAAGAATGAGTAGGCATGACTATCTAGAATGCATAAATTCACTTGAAATCATGATGTTCATGATTTAAAATATTTATTAGGTACTAATTCGCCCTGTAATTGGAATTGTTGTCCTTCCATAAAGGCGCCAAGGATGAATCAGAGAAACACGGAAATCGACCCGCTCTGATAGTAGTCTTGAAGATGTAACGGACAGCTAAGAAATCATACCAACACAAGTATGAAAATTCCGTTTGAGCATCCGACTATTTTAAAACATCTCTCACCTCCTTCTTGGATGGGTGAGAATAAACGCCCAGTTTTTTATGAACGCCATACAAATTCAATGCGGCCACAAGATACGAGGAAGAAATGTAGAAGTTTAGACATGGTTTATGTGCTATTGGTCCTACTTCGTCAACAGTCACAGCTATCAAGAAAATGTTTGCTCGTCATAGTGTCCCTCACATCATCCGTTGCGACAATGGGCCACAGTTCAGATCAGACGAATTTCAATCCTTCGCACATCAGTGGGGCTTTAAAATAGATTTTAGCAGACCTCGCTACCCCCAATCTAACGGTCTCGCAGCGTCTGCTGTCGACACAGCCAAACGAGATTATTATAAAATGCGAAGACATGGGGACGGGTCTCTTATCATATCGAGCAACACCCTTAGAGAATGGATACTCACCCTCGTGAGTTACTCATGGGCTGCCGCTTGAGGACAATCGTTCCCATTTCCTCCGATAACCTAATGATGTGGAACTGAAGAACAGGGAAGCAACCATACGACTGAAGAGGAAATAATACTACTATAAGAGGTTTGGAGCCCCCGGGAAGAGAAGCAGGATCTGCAGTTTGGTCAGCAGGTGTACATAAGGGACAAAAAAATTTACAGGTACTATTATAGCAGAACACTTAGCTCCAAGGTCCTAAGTAGTCAACACAAAAATGGAAAAGACTATCGGAGAAATAAGATTCATCTTATTCCTCTTCCTTCAGGGATAACAGAACGTGGAACTAGTGGCAATTGTGCGCCGACATCCACCCCTGTTAGCACTTTGTGGTCAGCTGAGAACAGACCTAGGCGAGTGATCAAACCCCTCCAACGTCTCGACTTGTGGGGGAGGGATGTCTATTGGTACCTAACTACAGTAAATCGAATGGAGCTGGTTAAAGAGCTGTTGTCAAGTAACAGCGCAACGCATTCGCAATTTAGGAATGTCGCGTATATTTCACGTTGTATTGCAATAATTAAATAATAAAGCAGTTGAGTTCAATTTCTGTGAAAAAGAGTTTTCTACAGTTTACTTCATTGATGGGCAACTAAGGACTCCAGAAAAAAATCTATTTTATCGTGCATTCTGGAGATTTCGAATAATGTCCTCCACTGACTCACTACTGAAATGAATATAGTCAGATAAATAAGTTTATCATTCTAATTCCTTTTGGGAGGTTCTGGATGTTTTTACATCGCACAACATCAATAAAGTGGCTCCATTGATCGTTAAGGATTGGACCGCGGTAAATTCTTATCCCCAACAAGTGAGAAAAGTTGATAGCAAAATCGTCTTTTTGAAGAAAGTTATGGTTCACGAAATTCATATCAGGTTGAAATCCTAAGAGATAGCACCTATTCGGTTGACCACCTTCGAAGGAATAAATGTATCAAGAAAACCAGTGGACTCGTTCGTGAACGACAGCAATATTTGCGTCTCATGAATAAAGAGGGGTATGTAGAGGTGAAACAAGAGAATCGACGAAGTGTCTCAAGTTCTCTTGAGCCCTCACGTTAATCAAGCTCTCGAACTACGAAAATGGGTCAATGCTTTAACAATTCAACAGTCGAAACACGTAGACAGAGGGAGTCCTAAGATCGATTGAATGTACGAAATGGCCGTTGACACTCTACCGGGTCGTCCAATGTGAAAACTCATCCCGTGAGATTATTGACATTTAGCTAACATTTTGGTAAATCTAGACAGAGAATCCCACTGGTATGTGCTGAAGGGTTAGAAGCGATATTTATCATACGAGAGATGAGACAAATGAAAGGTACCTAGAACAAGCACAAAACCTCCGTGACCTGTACAGGGTGTTAATCTTTGGTACCCGGGATCGATTGGACAACTAATTAAACACTCTTTCCAACGGTATAATCAAATTAGAATTTTCTCAGGTAATTAAGGGAGTTATGGCCGTTTTAGTGAGTTAAGGTCGAAATCCCGGAAAAAATCTTAAAAATGAAATTACTTGGAAACGAAGTCTAGGAGGTACCGAATTTCTTCCAGGAGCCACCATGGAAGTGTGGATGGCATCAAATTCCTTAGAATGTAACCTATTTTCTTCAGAAGCATAAAATGAATATGTGGGTGACGCACACATTTACGCGCTTACTGACTATCTATGTGGAGAGCTACGTCACCCGAAACCTCTATTTCCTTACTACAGATAAGTTTTCTACAATTATTATTGAAGCGTAGCTGTGCAATATCACAGATCTGCGGAAAAGTTTTCTTCTAACTGATAAGTACAAAGACAAACCAATATGCGTATCTGAAATCCTCCTCGGAGAACTTATCAGTCGGATCTATTGAAAAGGGAAAACGTAAATACACACAGAAGAGATAGGTACGGTGACTTACCGGGGTTGAGCTCTAGAAAGAAGGGCAGCCTATCCACCCCTTCTTCGTAGCGATAGTCGAGGAGCTCGTTCGGCTGCCCCCATTTCCCTTGCGGTTTTTTCTTTCTTTTTCTCGGGTGGTAATCCGCTGGCCTCCGCCGAACGTGAAACATAATTGAACCTGCGAACAAAATGAAACCAACTGTTGAGCTATGTCTGACACCAAGTCGAAACAAGAGAAAAGGAATATTGTGGATCATAGCTTACTAGGTACCTCTTGATGGATGCGCTGAAATTCTACCTATCCAGTTCAATAGTACCTATACTTTTCTTACTTAACTCGGAGGGTCAAATGAGGGGTCATGCAATCATTCCGAAGATAAATTCCTGAAACTAAGCCCAGAAACTGTCCCATCGGTTCATACAAATGTAAAATGTACGATGTACGCGTTTAGTTGATAGTGTGCACGATTGTAATGTTATCAAACACATTCCAATGTCAGGGTTAGAGTTATGTACTAAATAAAAATAATAAATATACAGCGATACTAAGAAAATAAGCTCAATACCCATTATTTGGAGGCTAGAAGTCAAGGTGAGTAAAAAAACATAGTTTCTAGCACCTTTATATATTATTTCCAATATGACTCGAAGGATTTCAACGTTTAACTCATATTAGTTAGATACTCTGTTATGCAAAAAAACGTGTACAATACCCAAATGTCAGAAAAGTAGTACGAAGTCGATCATTAGCTGCTATAGGAAAAAGGAGAATCTGGAATCTTCTTGATATTTTCCACTTAGTATATACTGCCAAGGGTGCTATTCGAATTTCAGTGTGTGGATTGCTGTTTTCAACGGTTTAAGGTGTACCGAGCCGTCCAGAGTTTTATGATGGGGTGGTTTGCTATAAGTTTTACTGATTTTCAGATTAATTTTTTGGGAGAATTCCAGAAAATGGGTAACATAACTTCCCCATAACCCAAAGTTAAAGGAAAAGTTAAAAAATAGCGGCTGGCATGTCTGTTGTATAGGCATGTAGCGAGCGCTTTTTATGCTTTGTGGAGCATCATGTTTGAATTAGATGTAGCAATCAAGAGAACCTATGGGTTCAGGTGACTACGAGTAAACATTGTTCGATAACCTTCTTCGTCACGCCACTTATACTAGAATCTAAAATTTGCTGGTTTGTTTTCTGTGACAACATTGAGAGAATTAGACGAGAACAAGAATGAATTTCAAGCTTTTAGGTTGCCTAAAAGGAAGATTCCAATCTCTAGATGAAAACATTTAGCTATTGAACAGTAATCAGATATTGACCCATGTATGAGCATAGTTGGCCAATGTATGGTTATCAATCCATGCAAAAACAACGGCAATATTCAGATGAAGGTAGTAACATCTTCATATATTATACGCAAAGGGTTGCGATGGATAGGAGTGGTTCCTTCTCGATTAATACTACAGTTCCATCACCTCTATTATCATAGGGTGTATAGGGGTGGTGTATAGGCTCTTTTTTCCTCTTATTTGAAGAGAGGTTTGTTTTAAATTTGTTCAACAACAACGTTCCTGAGTGTGTAACAGAAGTTTAAACAGAACATAAGACCTTTCGTCAAGTGATGACTACATTTTGAAGTAGGAAAAGAAATATTGTTGTACCACGCTATAATACACCAAATTGAACGTTGCATTAATCAACTAGAAATCCAAAGGAAGCCGTCAGTCCGTGATGGGTCAATACATCTGAAAAATGATATACCATTGTCGCAGGAGCAATTTTCTTCAGTCAACTTAGGAATGGCGCGGACGGGATGAGAGATTGATTTCATCTCGGCTTTCAAGATCCGTTTTCAACCTTTCGCTGTTGTCTTCACAGCTATCCCAAACACATTACCGTTACCGGATACTAACGTAAACTGCAATGAAACGTATTGAAAGGAATTCACGTTTTGCAAAATCCTAAAACAGAAGATTGACCCAATCAGGTAAGTGATGAACCAGATCAACACAGATTGGTTTGAGACCAAAAAATGTTCAAGAGTTGTTATTCTATTTAACGATTTAAGCCGTCCTATAACTTTTACTTTTAGCTCAATATATTAGGGAAACCTGGAAGTGTTATCATTCGATTCAGAACGAAACATTTTACGTGGGGATTTACCCCGTATTGGTTCACGGAGGGCCATTTTTCATGAAAACCTTTGTTTTTCTCGCGAAACCCGTTATTCAACATAAAAACGTCGTTTCCTCCCCTAATTAGGAAAGTACTAGTATAAATTAGTGCAAAGTTGGAAAGCTGTGATGTAAAGGTACTTTGAAGGTGATGTAAAGCTAAAAGGTATTTTTAATAACGAAAATCATATAAAAGTTCCAGTGATGCAGTATGATAGTATGAGCAAATTTTCGTAAATTACTGTATTAAATGATGTTATATTGATTTGAAATTTGAGCATCTTGAGCGCAAAGATGTTGTCAACTACCAATAGCAAAAATTCGTTCTAATTAACAATCTGCTATTCAAAAAATATGGGATTTTTAGCTTTTTTAGTTTTTTTTTTCTCGATTTTTCAGCAAATATTAATGAAATTTAGGAACATTTGTCGGCACAATTGTTTGCAAACATTTTTTAGCGTTATAATTTATTGTTGAAGAACATTTTTTCTAACTAAAATTCTGCTATAAATCTAAATATAACTATTATTAGCAGTTTTAAGCTATTTTCAGCACATTTTGTGAAAGTTGACCAATTTAATGTACTCAAAAGGTTTTGGCCAACGAACTCATCCAATCCATTCGTTTGGAAAGCTTGATTTTTCTCTTTTTCGTTTTTTTGGTAAGGCAGCATTATTTTTTCCATCACAAAGACAGTAATCGTCTGGAAAGACAAATATGAAAAAAGTGCATTAAACTCAAGGATTCGTTTCAAAATACCTCGAAACCGATTTCACCGAAGAAAATTTTCGAAAATTTAAATTTTAAAATTTTTGAAGTCATTGCAATAGCTTCTTTTTTTTACGGAAATTCGCTAAAAAGTAATTCAAGTTAAGCAAAATTCCAGCATTTTGAAGTTTGGCCCGATTCATCATGAGCCCAATCAGGAACAAAAAAAAAAGTTCTGCAACAATACCCTTTATTGTCTACATAACCTTTATTGACCCCATGTCTCCAGAACTTTTTTTTTTCACTTTTCAAATTGTTCATTCAGAGTTTTACATCTAAAACACACCTGTGAAACATTGTTATACAAGTAGGTAAATGAATCGGGGAGAGTTGGAAGTGATATTCGGTAGAAGGTGGAAAATTACGCGGGGATCGTTCCCAAATTCATTACAGAATTTTCCATCAAAACCCTAAGTTTTTTGGAGGAAAAACGTTTCTCAACACTAAAAACGTCAGTTTCTCAATATAAAGCAAAATAGAAATTGAAAATTTCAAAACGAGGACATTTTCGAAGGAAATTCTTTGAAAGAACCTACCTATTTATAAGATAATATACTAAAATACTAGGATAATCATAAGAAAATGAAAAATTCATGTAGAGCAAAATTCCAAAACTTTGAAGTTCCAAGCAGGTAAAAGATCAGCTCATTATATATATATATATTTTTAAACTTAGTTTTAGTCCCACATTTTGGGGAACCGCAATTCGATTATCATCCCTGAATTGAATGTATATGATCCTTAAACAATACCAACCCTTGTTTTAGAAGTGTTCAAGAGTGAAAGAGGTTTTAAGAGGCCGAACTTGACGTGACAACTTGGCGAAAGTTGAGATGAAAGAGATTTCCTGATGAGATTGAAATTAAGTTGTGACATGTTTTAGAGAACACGCAGGTTTCACAACTTTAGCCTCTTTGGAAATGACGTCATCATGTTACAGTATTCATGAGTATTGAAAACCATGAATTAGGATCGGAAAATTTTTCTTAAATTAAGGAGAAAGAAAACAACAATAAAAGTTCAGTTTTATATTAAGACCGCGTACACAAAATCCATTACCCCCATGTGTTCCTACAAATGTAATAGTAACAATCTGAAAATTATTAACAAGTTCACCTCATTTTGACATGAAAACATTTCAACGATGGAAATACTTGTGCGCTAGATTTACAAAAATTAGATCATGAATCTTTCGGGGAAAAAAAAAACAACTTTTCGAGTGACAAGAGGGCTCATTTTTTTCTATTGAACTTTTTGCTACGGTCAAATCCTGCAAATAGATCAAATTAAAGAATGTTCTAATACATATTTTGTTCTCGTTTCATTCGAGATATTGCGTTAACCCTCGACCTATATTGTATATTCTAACCTCTTATATCTAAGGAAGCTAATCTGATGGCTGCTCTTAATGGAATATTAAGGGTGCCACACTCCTCTGCTTTCATTAATATCGAATTCGATGAAGACAGATTTATTAAATCGTTTATAGTAGCCTCGGTAGCTATAACTGCACAGTAGTTTGCAAGCATATAAAGACATCACCTTTAAAGACAACAGTTCTATTAACGAGTTTCAGTTCGAAGGTATAAATGGCCTATAGGACCAATCTAACTTCCCGTTGGCTGGAGGTGGCAGAGAGGAAGGGGTGAAACTTCATGGGAACACGCGGAAATTTTGCGTGACACTGTGCACCAAGACAGAAAAAAGTCATGAATGATTTGACATGAGTTTCGTGTACAACCGAGTCCACCATTTTTTTCGTGCAACAAAACTAATAAAGCCTGAAAAAAATATATTTATATGGTATTGTTAGTAAGTTTAGTTAGTTTCAATAATCCAAGTATACATGTGGATTCCTCCGCATTCAGCGTCAAGTGTGGAGACATGAAATTACTCTAGGGACATTATTACCGCTTGTAAACTTTGCTACAGCCAAATATCGACCATTTTGATATTTTTCGGTTGTTCATTTTCATTCAGTTTCTATTTATTTCAATTATCCAAGATAGAGTTAGTAGGAAAACCTATAACAGCAGTAGTTAGCAAGACCTATGAATACTCCGTCTTTAAAGACAACAGTTATATTAGGGAGTTTCAGTACGAAGACACAAATGGCCTAGTATCGACCAATTTTTCCTTCTGATCGGCCAACTGAGTGTTAGCATCAGAACAAAAAAAACCTTGAAAAATATATTTATAATGATACGGTTAGTAGCTTGTATCGTCGGAGTTAGTTTACTTAAGGATTGCCACGCATTCAGCGTCAAGCGAGGAGACGTGAAAATACTCAATGGAAGAGTATTGCTTTCATCTTGCGAACGTAAATCGTGGTTTAAGGCTAAAATTTCTTCACCATTGAAGTCTTTATTACGGCTTAATGACGTACAACGAAAGAATTACCGACTATCTTAATATTTATCGTAATGTCCATTTTCACTCACTATTCATTCAATTTTCTAGGGTAGTGTTAACAGGAAAACTAATAACTGTAGTAGTTTGCATAAACTATAAATACATCGCCTTCAAAGACGACAGTTCTATTAGGGAGGTTCAGTACGAAGACACAAAATGGCCTAATATCGACCAATATTACTTCCCCATGGCAGGGGAGGTTTCTGGGGGGGTTTCTAATTATTTCGACGACCGAACCAGCTCTTATCAGAACAAGTCCGCTTGACTGCTTATTAAGATCTCACTACGTATCGGGGAAGACTCGTGGCGGGATCCGATGACGCCGAACCCACAATAGACGAAAAATGTCGAAAGAACAATCAGACGAAATGGAAATAAAACCGGCGAGAATTGATTGAAGAAAAAACCGATATCTACTTGATTGGTGGGGAGAATTTCTATATCGGTGGACAAGAGGAAAAGGGAATGTTGAATTACCACTTCCACGGGCGAATTTATCGAATTAGGTGTCAGATGCAGCGGCACCCGTCAACTAGTAAATGGACTGAGGGGAAAATACGTTATTCCCGCGTCTTGCGCAATTTTACTTCCAAACTCTCTCGGAGGCAAGAGGAAGAAGAGGTGTAATTAATTTAGAACAAATGGATCAACAAGGAATACGAACCATCTACAGAAAGGGTAGCAAAATAGCGGCTTAAAATACTCATTCAACGAATAGAAGTTACTAAAATGCACGGTAATCGCAGCAAATATGTAGTTATTCATGAATTTACGTGTAAAAGTAGGTTATTGTGATGGATCAACAAGGAATACGAACCATCTACAGAAAGGGTAGCAAAATAGCGGCTTAAAATAATCATTCAACGAATAGTTACTAAAATGTACGGTAATCGCAGCAAATATGTAGTTATTCGTGAATTTTCGTGTAAAAGTAGGTTATTGTGATGCTTTGAAAAATTAAATTACCTAGTTTTCGAAACTTTACGAAGGTAAATTTGAACCATAAATGTTTTAACTTTGCATATAACAATGTATTTATCAAAGTGGAATAGAAATAAAGTTTTCACATATCACTTAGGTATGTTCCTTCGTATGAGGACAAACAAGATAAAATTTGTAAAGCTTGAATAAAATCAGAAAAAAACATTAGCCAATCTCACAGTAATTGAGTTACATGAATTGTCTCTTAACCCTACTTAATCAACAAAAATCAAGGAATAACCATTTATTATAAGCGTAGCTAAATAATATTATTAATTAAAATATTATTAATCCATGCGAGTGGTGCTAAAACGTACATAACAGCAGCAAATGCTTAGTTATTCAGTAATTTGCATGAAAATTTGAATTAGCTTAATTTTCGAAACTTTTCCCGTGGTGCATCGATTTTCAACACCCAGAATCGAGCCTCGAATTTTTATATTTTTTCATATATACCTACAAATGTATGTATTCGTAGGTATCTATAAAATTGGAATAGAAGAAAAGTTTCCACATAAGGACAAATAAGATAAAATGTATACCACTCAAATGCAATCGGAAAACTTTAGTCATACGCCTATCAATCAATGATGACTGCCTCTTAAACCAAGTCAATAATAAATATTAAAAAGCAGATTTTTTAAACAGAATGTCAAAGAATAAACCTCGTTGGTTTCCTAGATTCCTGGAAACTCTTCTTTGATACAGTTTGAATACTGAAAATGTAGGTAGGGTAAAGCCCTATACCTATATGGAAGATTCCTACTTATCATGAATGCAAATAAACTTTTTTGTATTCGATGCAATATTCTGCTACATATAACCACTGACGTTTTTTAATCAATTTAAAAGCAGATAGAAGGTCTAAACTTTGAAAATTAGCTACGAATTGCGACTACAGTGAGTATGAAATGGTATTGGTTTCTTTAAATGGAGAATATGATTTACAAAATGCTATAAATTAGCAACCACATTCCAGTTCACAATTTCTTCATAAGTTTCCAATCTATAAACATGGTTCATTGCTGTAGAATGTTATGAAAGTCGATAGAGGGTCCCTCAATATTTAATATATTCCAAATTGGTTTGAAATTTCGTATTGGTTTATCGAGAATCTTTGTTTTGTTCGGGCCCGTCCCTTATAAATAACTTCGAAGCTCTCCGACTATAGGAAGCTGAGGGTAAACTGCGGACCTCGACTGGCTGTGACATGGGTCTAGAGGGAGGTGCTCCATTCCCTTTGTCCAGCAGCTAATTACACCTCCTCTTTTCCGAATGAATACAACCGCAAATCACACTCCACCTCTTGTATGCCGCTCATTTTCTCTCTCCAATATGCTAGTAAATTTCTCCACCTAAAGGAAAAATAGAAAATTCCCAACCCTTTACTACAGCAAGAAATATCCAAGTTAATAGTTAATTAGAAATGATCGGTTTGGAATTTTAGAACAGAATGGGTTTATTCTGATAAAAAGAAACTGAGTAGTGAAATTAAACAAGTGGGCATAAAAATAATCAAACATGAAGTTAACAATTTGGATACTAGAAACTAAAAATTAACATTGAACATAAATTAAATCTTGAAAACATAAAATGAATTAACGATTGTTCCTGCGCCCACACATGGCAACTAGATTTCAGTGCACGGGCACACTAAGATGCCACGGTAACGAGGTGTTGATGGCGCGGCCACTTAGATGAAAGGTGCTACTTCCTTTTACGGGGAGAATCCCTTCACAGCCATCAAAATCAGGAGCTATGGTTCGTAAACGAACAATATTGTTCAAGTGGCATTATAGCGTGAAGGGAAACGAAAGTTTTCTCTGGTACTATTTACAGACGTTATTGCGAAACTGACATTAAATAAAACGTCAACAATTACTAGGTGTTTCTTCTTCTTAAATCTAATTATAGTAATTGAATATTTACATCATGCGATATTAACAGTTTTGGTTCAATTCTTTGGGCATTAAGCATTTTACAAAAGTAACACTTGAAAGAGGCAGTGAAGGAAAAACGAAAGAAAGAGCTGACGTTATCAGTGCCCTCCCGCCCTCAGTTGTTTGTGAAGGAAAAATATGACGCGTTGTGTATAGGCTCACAAACAACATGCAAAGGGTCGGACTGGAAATACATTTCCAATGGAGTGGAATAGGTCTCACGACTTCTGAGAATGACATCAACGGTAACACATCAACGACGTTATGAAAAAGGAAAATGACGCAGTTGAATCCATTTCGATCCATTCAGGAATCTTGAGCTGTGAGATACGTGCGATTTTCCGATAACTCCATTTTTTTTTTTTTTTTTTTAAACAAAAGAGAATTCAGAGCCGCTGTACTGAAGCCACTTCACTTGCGTTTGTTAGAAAGGAAAAACGCGCAATTCGCTGTAGGTAATCATGAAAAGATGTATTTTTCCACAAGTTCATGAGCGCACCGCATATAAACGTTAAATATTGAAATGTTGAATAATGCAAGATCAAATACCTCAGCATATTTTGAAACAAAGTTTTAGTCATTATTGTTTGGATAGATCACCCGCCGACACAGATCAAGAACGATCAAGCGAATTCGAATAATAACTTCTCCATACCGAAATATATCCATCTGAGACACATTTTTCTCCTCTGCATGCGAAGGCAACACTTCGATTGTGACTTTTGTGGAGGAACCAAGTCCCGATAAATTTGACTTTAATAAAACCCAAATTAAAACTGCACTTTTGATAGACAGTTCCAAAATACAAATTTCAAATCTCAATTTACTTCTTTCTGACTTATCCATTTTAGTCAGTATCGCGCTCAACATCCATGATCCCAATTTTGATAAAATTTCAAGGATATTACGATACACAGATTCTTGGCGCATCCAACGTGGAAGTACTTAATAGGGGTTGTGCACAACATAGTCTTTAAGAAATTTCATCACAAATCAGTTATGAGTGCGCATGGGCAATCGGAAAACTCTTAAAAACATCGTGACTTCCATAATTTTCATACGGAGATTTCACGTTGATTGAATATCTGGAATTCTTGAAATTATAAACCAAAATACGATTTGAGAAGAGTTAATTGTTCCCCATAATCCTCCTAAGGGGTACATTGCGTGAAAGTGTAAACAGTATGAAGGTAGACAACTACAGATTCCTACATCGTTATTAGGTTCACAGCTATTCAATTAGTCATGCTAAAAGCGGTAGAACTCATAAGCCACAGCCAACTAACTCGGTTAACGAATTTCGATTTCGTTTTCTATTTCAAGTATTCATGTATATTTGGAATTCCATATTGACTCCGTATATACCGTACACACCGAAGATATTCAAGATAACGATATACTTTCAAAAGGAAGAGGAATATTGGGTAGATAATAGTTCGTTATTTGAACCCCAAAATTACATCTTTAGGATAGTTTAAATTTGGCATCAAGTTTTAAGGATCTTTTACACCGAGGAAGTAATTTCAATACTGACTGTTAAGTTGCTTATAATAATATAACAAAAGTTGTAGAGGTGATGCTTCATAACTTTACTAGAATCATGTATATCTCCTAAAGACCAAGTTTATAGCCTGTAACCAAATCAAGTCATAACTTCGTACTGTTACGGAAGATTTTGAAGGTTGGGAGTTTCAATCTTCAGAGCAAGTTATACGTAGTTGGCAGGCATTTGAGACTGGCAGGTGAACTTGATATAAAACAAGTTTGGGATACGAGAGCAATAGATCATGAAGTTTGGCTACTTGGTAGAAGATATTGTACAAAACCAAACTGAAAGTTTATCAAAAGTATGGAAAATGAAATGAAAATAAAAAAAAGGCTACGCAATTTTCTCTTCAATACATGAATTTGCGAATGTACGTATGGAAATACGAAACCACATTGTTTCAAGCAAGTATCTCAAGAGTTGTGAAACAATTTGCTAATTACAATTGGTTTTGAAACAAAATTAAAGTTCCTACATTTAAGATAATTGCTTTCTAAGAAGAAAACATACGTGTTTTCAGTTCACCATCACATTCCAAATGTTCAATAAGTTATTGAGATATCCGTTTAAAATTGATTTCGTATTCCTCTCAGCTGTCACGGAAAGTATGTTCCGTTGTATAATGAATAATGCTATTTTATTATAATTATAAGAAATAAAGTTCCGGATATAATAAATCACAAATTTTGTCAGTGTCAACCTTTGGATACAATCGATCGAAGAATCAACGTAAACACGATACGAGTATATAATACGTAGTTGTATCCACGGAGCCACAGACGGCGTGGGAGCATACCTCGCATTCAAGACCGAACGGTGAAGCGGGCTTTGCCTATCTAAACCCCTTAGCTGTACTGAAGCGTCAAAGCGTTCGCGATCTGAAAGCTAAAAACATAATCACAGAAACCAAATCAGACAAACCCGTTGTAGACAAAAACCAAACCTCTAGGGACAGTAACTTTTGCGCTGTTCGAGTCTGTCTAGAGTTCAAACATAGTACCAAGTAGGTCACACATGTGCAGAAGAGCGGATTAGGAAGATTGATGAGTGCTCTCTTTTCCATACCTCAGTATCAAACAATAATTTTTTGGTAGCTAATTCACTAATTAATCCAAAGTCATAAAACTCACAGTCATGTTTCGTTCGAGCTAATGTAACCATGTACAGTAACGTACTCATGTTTATGAGAAAACTGTAATGAAATAGAGCAGAAACTGCCTATTTCTACATTTATCAGTACTGGCATGCGATTCACAGTCGTGTTGCAAACAGTCTTGTCATTCCAAACTCGAGCTGTCGCACATAACAGTGCTGCAGGCACGTTTAAAAAATCGACAAAATAAAAATTAAATTGTTTTGAAATAAGGGCACTAATATAAAGCCAGATAGTCCTTGGGTACAATGCAATAGGTTCCTTGCCCCAGCAAGTCGCGTATGGATGCCTGGAAACATAGTGAGACTAGCCTTTTCGTTCGAATGCATCCATCGGCTAAGAAACATGAATCGGGGTGAACCTTCAATTTCTTCGAATATGAGCACATGCATGTAACTCAATCAAGATTATAAAATATTTATAATGTAATGGGATTAATCACAATTAAGCACTAGTGTATAGAGACCAACGATATTTTCGAAGTTATGACTCATTCCTCAAATTGAACAGTGAATTTCTCAAAATCAGGAAAAAAAGAGGAGCATGAAATTGTATTCCTATTTCCTGCAACCTCTTCAAGATTTCTTGCGACTAGCTGCGACTATTTTTTCTGACGTAAAAAAAAAGTCCAGTACAAGTTACCACAAACAAGGAACTCTTATGAGAGATGGAACTGGGTTGTGAGAACCTGTCCCTTGGAATAGCAGCAATTAATTATCTCTTTCTTAGAAAAAAAAGATAATTAGATCTGATTTTCTTTGATTAAATACGAGTAGTAATTTCATTGAAGCCAACAGGAAACCTTACTAACATCATCCGAATTAGTGAGTGTAGTTAAGGAAATGATTCTAGGAGGATAGTTTGCCAACAGAAACAATATATATTTTTTTTAAAGACATTATTTGCTATTTGAACGTTAAAGGCCTAGTTTGCGACTCTAACATGTGGGTATATTGGGAATCATCGTGAAATTTCCAACAAAAAACCGTCAAGAATATAATTTTTTCCAATCCGACCCCAATATCAAAGCACCGTGTAGCCCGAACGTTTTAGTCTAAATCAAACCGGGATCTCTCTCTTAAATCACCACAATTATAGCAATAAAAATCCATGAAAAAAAATATCATTTACTGAACGTTTCCGAGATCCTGATTTGAAAATGAGCCCTTAGGTATCAGATATTCAAGCCTTTGAGTTTGAATGTTAAAGACGCCAACATTTCAGCTAAGTCTAGGTCCGATACATGATGTCTCTAATAGGTCTAAGTCTCGGGCCAAATGATGATTTTGAGCGAAATTTCGTCAAGATCAACAGCAGAAAAACAGTACACGGCGAAAGGATAGATTTTTTTCTTTGGATTTTTTAAAAATCTTTTCAACATAAAAATAGCAAACTTCGAAAATGCGAGGGTTTTTTCTTCATTTTTTTCCGTCGATTACAAACAAATGAATGAATGTATCCTAATCTGTCAAAATTCACTGAATACTATCAAATTAAGATTCAAGATTTTGAAGGCAATGCATTTATGCGTTATGCGTACCAAGTATACCTTACTCGTTACTTGCAACACGAGTCAATTAAATTCATGTTTTAGAATATCATATTAAGTTGTGTCAATAGTTCTAAAGACATTTTAATTTTGATGAATGAACAGCCATAAATTATTAAATTGCCCAGTGTACTTTATAGGAAGCATATAGATAGTTGATAACAATGGTTCCATTAACATTTTTCTGGTCCGTTATTCCACATAATAGCATCAATTTGAGTTAGGTTTAAAATATAAACATGACATGCTTGAAGATAATACAAGGAGATGGAACGTTTGCATTGTGAGAAATGATTTCAACTCTTGCTAATATTTGTTAGCAAACAATATTTTGCTAGCAAGTACTAGTGAAAAAGTTCCAGTCATGCAGCATAATAGTATGAGCGAATTTTCGTAATTTACCGCATTATGTTACATTGTTTCGAAATTTGAGCTTTTCGAGTCAAAAGACAGTGTAAAGACTATTAAATTTATGAAAAAAAACGTATTCTAATTAGTAATCTGCTATTCCAAAATAGATTTTGGATTTTAAGCTATTTTTTAAGTTTTTATCGAATTTATAACAAATTTTAATGAACTTTGAATAAAATTTTCAGCATAATTTTGTATATACATTTTATAAAAATTCTATCTTCTATCTATTCTATTCTATCTATTTTAAATTTTATAAACTGTATGTAGCAATATTATGCTAAAAATTATAAATGTAACAATTTTAAGCCGTTTTTTTTAGTGATTTTTTTCAGCACATTTTTTGGAATTTGACCAATTAATGGGCTTAAAAAAGTGCTGCGGATTTCAATGAAGAAATTTTTCAAAATTTTGATTTTAAAATTTGTTGAGCCATTGCAATAGCTTCATTTTCTACGAAAATTCGCTAAAAATGTGAATGAATAGACGTATATAATATTGCGTTATGGCGGGTGTACGCTATGCATCAAGGTTTCTAGCTCATTAATCAAAGAAGTGGCAACAAGTAGGCAGGCGACTAGCATGAATTGATAGCCCGACTTGACGGTAACGATCCTGACGACTCAAGAAGTTAGCAAAGCGGAGGTTTGCACAGTAAGAGTGATGAATAAACCCTTTTTAAAGTGAGTCTTTCGCATTTATTCAAGGCGAGAAAATCCATTTATAAGGGACAAATTCAATTCAATGGACTTTTCAAGTGATCATTTATGATGAAAAGCAATGTTATAGAATGAATGCATTCAGCAGGACCTCATAATGCAGGTTCCAAATAATGATGCATCACTTTTTCCGTCGGTCACTTCCTGCGAGACGAAGATGCTTAGTTCAGCACAACATTAACATTAAACTGTGAATGACTTCTTTTCTTCTATTTTATGAACTGTTTTGAATGATCTATTATGCTGTGTTGATACCTTTTTGATGCTATTTTCCATTGTGCAGTATAGACTAGTAATGCGCTCGCATGGATATATATCCAGCGAACAGAAATTCATTCGAAGAGGAATCCTATTTCACCATCTAATTGTTGTGGTTGCTAGAGAGTGCTAAGTGAGTCTAGCGAATTGAGCTGAATTAACTGAAGTAGCCTTAACGAACTTCTCGTCACCTTAGGCTGGCTGGGCTGACACGCGTCTGTTTATTGGTATGAACTATATGAATTTTATTCATAAAAATATATGAATGAAAATTATATTCCGTGGTGTTCACACTGCTTTATCTGATCAAAAATCAATATTGCACTACCTCACAGGAAATACATGGATCCGCAAACGTATTTATAGCAGGTCTGAAAGAGTTTGATTCTATAGTAAAAGCCAGAAATGGTCGGAAGAGCTCAAGTGAAATCGGGTTATAAGAAGAAACCAAGGTCCTGTGAGAATCATTAATTTCTACTTAGAAGGGGGTTTGAAGTTTCAAACTCAAACAGAAATCGGGAACGGCTTTTATTTTTACCTCGAGTTGGAATTAATTACTTTTGAGATGTAAACAATTGAGATAGGGTTTTCCGGTATTTTGGATTCAAGAAGACTGTAAGAAAACCATAGCAATATGAGAAGGCAGGTTGATGATCAAAAGTTCAACTTACTCATATTAACCTTCCCTCGACACCCGGGGGTCGTGAGCGACCCCAAGTCACCCTTTTCGCACGAGGTTATTGAACTGAGAAAACGTATTTTAGTAACATGGGGTCGCCTTTGCCCTGTGCCGTGGCTCAGTGTAAGGATGTCGGGGAAGAATTAATTTCTCGTAAAAAGATCGGTTTGCGTACCACAATCTATACATAACAGTAATTACCTATACATAAATCAATGGCACAAATCATTTTGATGACACGTTCTTTGCTCCAATGGCAATACAATCAAGTACAGAAGCAGTTTCTATTTTGCGGATTTAGCTGAAAATGTAAAGACATAAGTATTCAGTTTTCCTTCGTTCAACAATCCGTACCTACATATTCTCAGGGCCGATTTCACCGAAGTTTTTTAAATCTTTAATCAACTGAGGTCGCAATGGCCTATTGTAGCTGGAGAAGGAGGCCGTACCTCCTCCCCATCCCAGACACTAGATCTGCCCGATACCGACAGCCCTGCCAAACCAAGCACTATCTGCCTGGTTCCGGCACTCCTGCCCGCCATCAGGCACTACCTGGGACCCGAGTGCTCCACACTCGGTAAGTTACTGGGTCGCAGCCCCAGTCTGGCTTGGCGCCATATCAACAATGCCAGCCACAGCTGGGAAGTCAATCCTTCCCCACCACGTTTTGGCAAAAGCGAGGAGAGTCTTAATCTCCCCCGTCTTAATGTCTTGGGGATCGATGGAGGTTCTGCCCCAATTCAAAAAGCGATGTCTTGCCAATATAGGGCAATGGCAGACCACATGACTCGCCGTCTCTTCTTCCGCCCCACAGAAGCGGCAGAGAGTGGAGTCTGATTTGCCCATTTTATGGAGATCGTATCTAAGTGGGCAGTGCCCAGTTAAGAGCCCCACAACCATACGCAGCTCCCTTCTCCCCAGGCTGAGCAGGTCAACGTTTACTCATTAAACCGAAGATCTCAGCTGTTGACGATATTCGGTTGCACCAACTCCTGTTCAGATAAATCTGAACAAATGCGCTAAATCAACGATCAAAACCAACCAGCCGAATTCGGGTGGTTAGCGTTCTACGCTTTCCTACGTAGTACACGAAACTGAGCCAAGGAGGATTTATTAGCGCATTGGTTTTTGAGGACGAATTTCACGAGGATGATGAAGACTTCACTTCACTATTCACCGTCCTCGTTGGATTAGAGAGAGTAAGGCGGATTTCAATCTCAATGACGTTTCTCTGAGGAGGTACCTACCGACTTTCAAAATCTACTGTTCTGTCGGTCCTTGAACAAATTGATGCTAGTATCGAATACACTAGTCACGGGTAAGTGATGGGAAATACAAAAATAAAAATACCTAGTTACCTACCTATGCAACTTGACCATAATATATTACGAGATAATTATAACGCTAATAGAATTTGGTTTTGCATTTTTTTTTTCAGTTTTTACCGATTTTTTAAGCACATTTTAATGAAATTGAAGTACATTTTCAGCATAATTCTATACATCAGTCTTTAAATAATCTATTTCATAGTTTATAAACTTTATTCGAGCAATATTCTGCTGAAAAATGTGTGTGTATGTATGTATGTACGTATATATATATATATATATATATATATATATATATATATATATATATATATATATATATATATAGGTATATAGGATTTCAATGAAGAAATTTCTTCAAAATTTGAATTATAAAATTGTTGGAGCCATTGCAATAGCTTCATTTTCAACGAAAATTCGCTAAAAAAAAAACCTAAGAACTACCTACAGTTGGAAATAATTTGTATGCCCTGTAGCTGAAAACTACGGACCACACTGTTAATGCTTCTAATTTATGGAGATTTCCAATATTGTAAAGATACATTCAGCTCAAGATATAATGTATTCCGAACGGCCCACTTTGTTTTACTAGCCGAGGCTCTCAATGTTGAAGCATAGGCGATGTTCAACTCGAAAGTTGCATCACCGAATGATCAGACCCTGATAATCTGCATCAGGTGCATTCAACCGGTTTAACGTTCCGAACCATCGGCTGTGGGAACCGCCAGCGTTCGGTTGAGCATCGATCAGCTCAGAGAGTGGCGACCGCCGCACCACAGAACAACACCCTGACGTGAAATCTCGTCCCTCTGTGATTCATTTAAACATCTGACCGTCCAGATCAGACCCACTTCCAAGTAATCAACCATTCTGTACGTCCAACGCGTTCTAATTTGCGATCTGCTCATTTCGCACGGTCTCACATTTTCGAAGAGGACGAACCCGTAATACAAAACACTTCCAGTCATGCAGCATTATCGTGAGATCGAATTTTCGTTAATTCTCTTATATTATGATACAATGTTTTCAAATTTCAGAGTGCAAAGAAATGGTTAGTTACCAATTGAATAGCCAGAAACTCGTTCTAAATAATATTCTGCAAATTTAAAATTTTATTTTTTTTATATTTCAAGCCTTTAGTGCAGTTTTTATCGAGTTTTCTGCAAATATTACCTAATAAAATTTGAAAAAGGAAATTTTTTCCAGCACAATTTTGTGTACAAATTATTCATTGATCCAGTTCATTATTGAACAATTTCTTATGACAAAAATCCAGCTAAAAAACACAAACGTGACGAGTTTTAGTAGCTTTTAGCTTTCCTTTTTTTTAGTGAGGCACCCGCTGGCCACAAGAACACATTTACGTTCCAAATCATGTAAAAGTAACCGATATAGATTTTCTCACGTCTAAAATGCATTGTCAAATGGATCTTTTATCAATACAATAAAAGTTGTGAATCCAGAAATTTTTAGGTAATCATTCTCTTTTCTACGACAAAGAAATCGAAGATTCAGTATGATTAAAACCAATACGCAAATCTAATTAATTATTTAATCGAATACGTTGAATATGACCTCATCTGCTGGCCTATTTATCAAATTCCCCAGATGAAGTCTCTAAAAGACAACCAGAAGTTTACTATATATTGATGTTGCATCTGCAGTAAAGTGGTGTGAATAGGATACTTTTCAGGAAAAATCGTTAGATTGAAAGCTCTAAAAATAACTGTAAAAAACCCATAGGATCTCAAATCAGCTGTTTAACTTGACCTCAAAACTTTTCCCGTTCACTGACGACATGTTGATTTTGCCGCGTTCTTCACATTGCATTACTACTGTCAATCCAACTAGTTTCGACTGAGTATAAGTGCATTTTCACACATTTGTTCAGCAGCAAAACCGTTTCTTAGCGAGAGAGCACTATTGCACCAAAATGTACTGTAGTTGCCAGCTTAAATTTGATTAGAAAGTTGAATAATAATAAGAGTCTTCGGAGGGATAGTCAAGATATTTGACTTGATCAGACTTTAATCAAGCTTGCTAATGTGAATAAACAGGACCTAAAGGCGACTTAGTCATGTGACGATTCGAAGATTCGGGGCAAGGAACGTGACATAAAACCCTTCGTTCCTACGTATCACTTGTCACTGTTTGTATCAAAATGGTTCGAGGATCGTCTGAACATTCTACGTACAAGAACCTCTTGAGCTGGATGGTGGTACTTTTTTTTTCCCCTGTAGAAAAGAGGAAATTTTCAAACATTAAGGTTCAACAATGGAAGAAAAAAAACAAAAGAGATGAATACAAGGTTCCCGAGAGAAAACTAGAGTGGAAATTATTGGAAGAGGAATAGGTTTGCCTAACTGGTTACAGTCAAGTAGGAGCCACTTGAAATGTTTTCCCCGCTTGGCATTTGAATTACTTGCCGCCAAAAAAGAAGAAAATCCATTACCCGTACAATAACCGCAAAAAGCTCGTGAATTCGGCTTTTCCCTTCTTCCTGAAGTGGTGTGATAAAAGGGCGATTGACTCGAAGGAACTATTTAGGTTTCCAATAGGCGACAGAAAGTTGAAATTGTTTGCTAAGATCGAGTTTAGTGTTCACGAAAACGTCACCCCATTCAACTTATATCTAGGAATCAGAATGGTGGAAAGTGATTTCTCATGATTCAGCAACCGAATAACCAATATATTAAGACTCTTGAACTGTTCTTTATTTCACTTCTCACCAACATTCTTTGGGAGGTTTGTTAAAAATTATTATCGATCTTGATATCGGTGATTATCGTTTACATAATTAATCAAATGATTCATAGCCATTGTAAAGCGTAAAGGACACACTTAATGCGAGATATCAGATCCTACTCAATCAAAATGCTGATCGAAATCTGTATCATTAATTTATTACAGTCCCCAAATCGTTTGATGCGGATAAAGCCTACTTTACGAGAGTCTACTCGAACTGAAAGTACATCTACAAGAAGGACTGAAACAATCAGGCGCGTATCCATAGTGTTCAGCACTTGAAACACTTTCATATCATTGCTTGGACTCATTTGAGGCCTCCAGCAGCCAGGAGAGGTAACTTGACCTCATATGAAGACAACCGCTTTTAGTGTGTCAAGCACTATTTATGTACAAATCTATAAGATCAAATATGAATTTACAGTCATAAGTCATAATGTTACAGGTCATCATTGTCCTGAGATTGAGTCTAGAGGTAGACCTGGGTGGCCGCCAAATTAACATTTCAAAATTCCATAAACTGATAAATTTAAATTTGATTTTTTCCACAAAAAGAAAACTATAGCTAAGTAGATATTTTAGAATTTTGAATTCGTGTCTTCCTGAAGAAACTCCAGTTCCTGGGGAGAAACGTTGAAGTTTAATTTAAAAAAACCAATTATGGGACAGAAAGGCCTTTTTGTAAAGTATAAGCAATTTGAGCGAGGCATATAAAACAACACCACGGACCGAGCCTACAATCGGTAAATTGTGCAATACGAGTAGAATTAGTGCTAACTATCGCAGACACATATTGATTTGAACCGTTAATCAATAAAAATCGATCTATCATTCAGCCCAAAGTGCCAAACTTACAATTAGTTATGAATAGTACCTGAAGATCGATTTTAAGCGAGGTATGTGGCTGCCGGTTGGTTGTGACCAACAGAGTTTTAACGCCCTAACCCTAGTCCAGTTCGGGGGGACGCCAACCGCGTGACAAATGCCCCCACGCCCTGTCAACACCCGCAATATGTTCGTCTGAGGTCCATGCACTCCCGTCGTCTCTAAACCCCCGACAATGGCTTTTCCACACGACATTCTCCTTCTCGTCTGCCCTGAATGGCCGTGAGAGCTGCCACTGTTTGACCATCCATTTTCCGACCGCCCGAACCGCGCTGGTAACGACCCGCTGTGGCTGACCGAATAACTTCGTTCAATGAAAAAACTCCGAATGGACTTTTAGAACATTCGTACCAAATACTCGTAACAAGAAGATACTATTACTTCGCCATGGCAGTTCCCAAGTTTACAAATGCCTTCGCCCTGGAAGAGAGGCGCCGAACCTTCCTGTCCCAAGATGTCGCACAGTCATATAAACCCCGTTTTTACGTTATCCTTGTTTCCTATTATCCCCCATCCCATTTCTCGCGCTTTTCCTTCCTCAGACGACACCTGTTTTATGTTCTTGCCCTAGTTTCCGGAGCTGCAAATAATTTCATCTCCGAAACATGTAACTTTGTACGAGGTATTCCTGCTTGCGGCAGAGAGTGTTGTGTTCCATTTTGAACTAACTTTAAATGAGCTCCGCTTCCCTACTCAGCTTCAACCACTTCGCCGAGTGGTAAAAGTATGTTTTAACTGAAACATCATAATAAGGGTTCCATGATAATTACCTACTTTGATTACACTAATTAGTAACCCAAGTATTAGCTTTTTAGCTAGAAGAAAAAACCACTGCGTAAACATAATTACGTTGTTCAGTTTTATACCAACTCCTTCAACAGCTCCAGGAATACTTACCACGCCAACAATTTCGATTCATGATTACATGTCTCGTTTTATACACGATTAAATTTCGTGCTAATATTGAAGGACGAAATAAACCTTTGAACAGCTCTCAATCTAAAAGTTACATCTTCCTTTCGGCGAATTTATTTGAAAAACAAAGATGGTTGGAATTTTAATAAATTTATCTATATTTCTACTGCGAGAATGAATCGCTGAATTAACCAGCTAAATGTGATATGGACTAATCCATACGTTTCGATCCAAGATTTCATTCTAAAGGTTCTTAATTTATCATCATCTTAGAAATTATAAAGCAAAATTACTGATTTGTATCTAAAATACTCAACTATAGAATAACGTTAGAACTATTATTTACCGAGTTTGTAGTTATTTATAAATAGATAAATACTTGAATTCAAGTTCAACTTCCAGATTCGCATTTTTCGTATTATGTAATGGAAGTGACTTGAAAGATAGAAAAGAGGAAAACAATCCTAAAACAGGAGAAAAATAGTTTAATGTCATCAACAAATTAATTTATTCCTTGTCATTCCTACCCCAAAAGATCAGCAGTTCAGAGTGGCCTTGCACATCGCCAGTGTTACCAACAAGAGCACCATTTAGAACTTTGGACCTGGACAACTAGGAAATAAATTAGCCTCAGTCTGAGGCCCTCAGAGCTGATCAGAATGGTTTAGTATTTGAATCCCAGCAATTCCTCTGCATTATGTTATTGTGACTCGCATAGTCCGCTTATGTAGCAAGTAAGTACCATATTTTCATAATAGAGGATAACGATGCAAATGGTTTAAATACCATTATGATTAAATTCGAATAATATTAAATAATATTATTATTGAATAATAATACCCCTTGTTACAGGAATATCATCACCAACGCAGTCACATTTGTCCAAAATGACCATTTCAAGTGACAAAGAAGCTCATTTCTTTGGTCAATCTTCAGATGGGCAGTGTGGCGGTGGTGGTGTTTATGACTACGAGTATATGCTATTAACGGAGTTAAGCCTAATAGCCTTCACTGGAACTCGTGGTTCTTCGTGATCTCATTTCCCCCTCCCTGATGATGCCACTCAACGATAAGGATATAGAATGGAAAGCGGGATCATTACCGTTGAAGTCAAAATTAGTCTACTCATTTTGTCGGTATATGAAAACTACTGAACCCGATATAACTGCAAATACATCATCTATATGAACGTAAGAATTCAATTGTACATCTAATGTTCACTAACAACAGCACTTCACGGAAACTATACTAACGCGTGACTCAAAGGGTTTCAAAGTTTTGAGAATAATACAATTTCCAGCTCAAGCAAAGCTTTTAGCCATACGATGTCCTTCGAAATGTATGGAAATAGTTAATTATTTTTATCTTTGTTATTGATTCTACTTTTTTTTTTCTTGACTATTTACTTTTATTTTTTTGAGTTTTAACTTAATTTTATATTTCATTTCGGAATAATAAATTGTATATATCCATTAAGATGAAGGAAGAAATGAATAAAAAAAATTATTGTTGGAATATTTCTAGAATTGTAGCTGGAATAAGTATTTCGAAAATATGAACGATTTGAGGTTCGTGACATAAATTAGTAAGGAAAAGTAAACTTTCAAATAGAACACTTTTTTTAAAAAAACCTGTCATTACAAAATTCAATCAAGAAAAATAAAATATAAGCCCACACATTTTATCATTTCCATCAGTACAAAATTATAGCGGAAAGGATAGGTCATCACTTAGGTGGACAACCCACCAATATTACTTTCTATCTTTGAAACATAACACAATCCATCTTCGAAATCGCATTTTCATGACCCATGCTATCTATTTCGAAAGAACAAGTGGTTTTAAAAAACATTAAAAGGTGCAGTAACAGATATTAGTGAAAGAGAAACAGAGTTTGGCAGTTATAAGCAATCAGGTTCGAGTCATAATTCTTTTGAATGAAACGATTGAATTCCTACGACTCAAGAACAACCGGAAGAAAGAACTCAGGTTTTCAGCATATCGCATAATGGTTGTAGGGGTCACCATAAAATGAAAAAAGTAACCAGAAAATCCAGATTGAAACCGAATTTCCCTTAAATATTTATTAACCTAATTTTATTTTATTAATTTACATATATATTAACCAATGAACTTTTTCTTCTACAAATTCCCCAATGTAATTACTCCAATTTTCTCATTGGGAAGACCCCAGAGCCTTCAACTATTGATTAGTTTAAATTTCTTCTCTCTTTGAAATTCAGGCACTCCCATTTTTAAGGGGTATTAGCCCAATTATTATTCAAAGAACGTAGCTAAAAATTATTCATTCTTCCAGGACAAAGTTTTCATTTATATAATTTTCAACTCCTATTTGAAACCAAATTTGAAGTTCCTAGCGAGGACAAGACTTTTCCAAAGTCTAGGGCTAAGGAACTAAAGTTTTCCGGCTATTAGAATCTTGGGAATACGATGGATGGTTCAGTTAATGCGTCCGTAACCGTTTAGAGTCATTGACAGTCCATCTCGTTTCATATATAGATGACTTCAAATTTATAAAACACCATGTACCAAGGAGCATGAGTGGTTTTGAGTGTACTCTCTGGATTGGAACTCGTTCTACTTACCATTCAAACATTTCATACCTAATTTTCAAACGACTACTTATGTCTGAGGGAGGAGTTGGAACATTCACCGTGACAGATCAAGCGTAGGTACACCCGCCAAACACATACATGGCAACCGTCATATGAAGCGATTGGTTTGCTCCGATTCGGAATCATTGGGAAAGGAACATCTGACTGCTTTACACTAGTGGACAATAAAAGTGTCATAATAAAAGAAGTAATAATTTGAAATGAAAACCATTGAAACTATGATGTGCTTTGTATTGAGGAGGAAGAAATGCCAAGCCTCTTGGGGGGTTCACTTCCTTTTTATTGTTATAAAAAGCTCTTTCACCCGTCGGCCTCTTCAGGAGCAGGTTTGTAAATATATTGATTAACGTTGAAGGTTCCTTGAAGGGCACTTTATGAAGACCCTGGACACCTTATTATTCTCCCTTGAGCGCCAGAAATTGGTCTGTATTATGAGGCCAAATTTAGTAAAAAGTAAAAGGAAAAAAAGGGGAGGTGAAACTTAGAAGGGGGTTGGTAAACTTGCAAATTTTTGTGAAGACTACTTTTTTGAAGTTTTTCCTTTTTGTGGAGAGAAGGAGAAGGAGGGGTTAGAGAAAGAGAGAGTGAGAGAGAGAGACAGAGAGAGCTGCAGTTTTACCAAGAATACCCGCCTGAACATGGCAATCCAGGAGATCAGGATATGCAAAAATGAGGAGGGATTAAAGAATAAAGATTAAACAATACATTTACAGACCTGCTCTTGAAAATGTAGGCAAAGAACCAACGAATCAAAAACTAGTATGTTTGTGTAACCATAGAAATTAATGCTATGCATATTAATGAAAAGACATTATTATCACAACTGCTTTTTTGAAATGAAAGATCGTTATGAGTGATTCACGGACATAATTAAACCGGTATACTTGTTTCGTATACGGTAAAAGGGTGGCCGACATAAAACGTCTCAAGATTTCAAATAGCCTTTTCATCCCACGTAATACTTGGTTTGATTAAAACAAGATGTATGAGGGGGTTTTCAAGTCACTTTTCACTTTTCAGGATGGGTCCTTTTGAATAAGGGATTCCAGTACATATAGAAGGTGAATCGATGCATTTGCTTTTGAAATCGCGAAGGAAGTACGAAATTACCTAGTGTGAAGATCCACGTTACATCCCCAGCATGTATTAAACTTCTGATTTATTGTAGATTTTCAATGTATAACCAAGAAAAGAAAATTGTTTCAAGGGTATTGGAGTGCCCCAGTGACTTTGAAGATTTTTATGGCAGGAGTTCAAATTTCGGATGATTCGTAATCACATGGCTAAAAATTCGTTTTGAACAATAAGGGCTCTGAACAGAATTGTCCTTATCCGGAGAAAATTATCCTACTTATAGGATAACTATATAAGTATAACTACAAGTGTTGTGTTGATGAATACACTCAATATAGAACTTTCTGCTTCCTACTACGTGAATCAACCAAATATTATGATGAAAAAAATTACATTATCAATGTCGCTATAACAAAACACTTTTCGGATTTTAGTGAGTTAGCTGGGTAAAATACTCATCAGACACGGTTGTTCTGTTAGACATTGAAATGCCGTAAAACGGACACAATGCAAAATATGAGTCAGAACTGTGACCCTCATTAATGAAAATTAATCAATGATCTTTCGCTGAGGTAAGAAGAATATGATTTCGTAGTTTCAGAAAGGGAGAATATTGAACTCTCGCTATCGCAGAAAATTTAATTCTTCAGTAATATTTATGTTCCCGGTATCGTTAAATATATTAATCCTCAATTTCTAAGTAATATAATTCATCATTTCGAAATCCTCAATTCAACCAAAATCTGTTATTTGTTGCATTGAAAAGATTTTCTGCATCTGTGATAAAGTTATTTTATCTAAACTAGGCAGTAGTTACTGGAAGTTACTACCAATGCTGTAGAGCAAAGTCCACTCGGCTGATCCTGAGTAGTTCCATACATCGTCTTTATAAAACTACCAGTTAAAGAGAGGGCTGCATTCCGAACTTGAGCAACGTGACCTTAATAGAACCAAATTCAGAGTTTCTTACCACCCATGCTGAGAAAACAAGTCTAATAATGCAAGAGATAATTCTATGGTGTAGGATAACTGGGAAGTTAGGGTTGCTGCGGAAGATCAGGAATGTGAAAAAACGAATGCTTTATAACATTAGTTTTTCGTAAGTAAAGTTGTTAATTCCCTAACAGCGGAATAGCTGTACGTGAAGATCATAAAAAATCTGGCTAATTTCTTGTTGTGATGTCATACAGACCTAACGTTTTGTGAATATTATGTAATGAGAATACTGAGGCATAATTGTGAAATATAATGAGTAATCCAAAAAATTTTGGGTTCGAAAAACTAGGTAATTCAAAACTCCTAAAATAGAGTAGTAGAATAGAGTTGCGGATGTTTTTTCCCTGGCCAACTATAATGGTTTTCTATATCGTAAATAAACGTCAACATATCATTTATTGGTTCTCCGTAGATCCGATTCCGCCGATAATATACTAGTATAGATGATTGTGCGTGACACCAATTTACTGTGGAAATTATAGTCACGCGAACTCTATAAAAAAGCAGTCTGGAGACCAAACGAGTATAAAAATATCAATTAGCGAAACCTACCTCACGTAAAGGGAGATGTCCTCGTCCTATCAAATTACCGATTCGCAAGGCCAACGATGACGGAACGAATGGGAGAGATTCATACGATAGGGAGAAGTTTGGTCTGAGTTTTAATTTTAATTTCACTAATGGCTATTCCCTTTTAAGCTTTGTAATAAATGCCACTCCTCCGTGCTAGTAAAACGCTCGGAAGAAAGTTGAGAAATTATTCACGAAAAGAGAGTGGGGCTGTTATCAAGGGAAATCGCGATAATTTTGGAGTTTATTTTGAATGAACTTCGATCCGTTTGTTGGTGAGGGATCCACGAGGCGTCGTGGGAAAGTAATGAGACAATGGGTGTACTGGAGATTAGAGGGAGAGAGTCTAGAATAGCAGCAGTGTCATTCAAAGGCTGTAGAAGTGAAAAACAATTAATCAGGGGCATCTGGAAAACAGCTTCCAAGTGGGTGGGCAGTGGGGGTCCCTCATTTTAAATGAAATCATTAGCATCGAATGGCACATCAGAGCTCAGTTTGATGGTTCTAAAATTCGCGCAATAATGTACACTAATACAATTCATAAAAAGGATTTTTCCAGATACTGATCTAATACAGGAAATGATTGACTATCTGAGTTTTTAGAGTTGAGACTTCACCACCCCTCAAGACTTAACCGAGAAATTTACTATCCCACTATTGCTTGTTACAAGAATTTGCGGACGCACGGTGGACAGACAGACACGAGTTGTTCGGAATGGTCTAAAACGTAAAATGCGAGTGGAAATTTTGATTTTGGACACAAAATTTATCATTACCCGAAAATGAAAAAAATGATGGTAGACTCGGAAGCAATAAATAAAATACACATACTGTAGGTATAGTAGAGAATCTGTGGGTTAACGTGTGTTGGTCTATCCATCTTGCATATCTAAACGAGCCATATTCTAGCCATCAATAGGCGACCCACCCCCCCTCACCCCCATCCTTGATTTATAGACCGCTTAACGGCGCTCCGTGTATGAACAAACACCACCTCTAGGGGCGGTGAACTGAATTATGGCTTTCAAGTTCGTCCAATCAGAAACCGGCTGCAGCCTTTACATAATCGAGTGCAAACGTGCATTCAGTGCAGTTAGCGAGTTGAGCGCTGAAGCGAACCATTTCAGAACAGTTTCAAATTAAACGTGTTGGAGACCGACGTTAGTCCATGAATTGTCGGGATTCAACGCCGGTCGCCGTTTCCGAGTAGTACGTAAATAATTAAATATGTTATCGGTGTTCACCACAGTCGAGGAATATTAAATCAACTGTGTTGTAACGAACCCTAAGGGCAAATCATACTAAATGTATCGCTGGGATTGTGATAAAGTTCAAATAATGGAATTGTTGAATGCATTAAATAACAGGTTCTGGAAATAATGAATTTAAATTATGTAGATGATATCAACCTGAGCCCGTTGGCACTTCAGCCACTTCATCGTTCTCCCCAACGTTGGGTTTTTTCGGTTCAGGAATATTCAATGTTTTTGAGGTTACAAATTGGAGGGGAGTCCTGCAATGGAGGAAGAGGTACAATTTCGTCATTAGTGCATGAAAAGAAATTCAGACGATGTCCAAATGATCGGAGTGAGATTCAATTACAATAAAAAAACGCTGCAAAGTATTACACATAGGCTTATTATTTCAGTAACGGCCAGTTATACGACCAGCGCCGCACAGTGTTTCGATCCTGGGGGTATTGGTGGAAAACATTTCTGAACCACGAGAATCTATAGTAATGCATATTGCGGTTCATTACCCTATCTAATAGCGGAAACTAAAAGAAATAAGATGAATAGAGAGAAAACAATCATTTTGAGGCCTAATCGTTTCATTGATGGAGCTATCTAAAAATAATAATAACGTTATTTTGTATTAATTTCATTTAATTTCGTTTAATGTACTCAAAAAGTGCTGGCTAACAAACTCATCTTTTCTTTTCAAAAGCTTGATTTTTTGACGCAGCAAGAACGGCATTTTTTGAAATCTCCATCTTTAGGGAAGTTATCGTCTGGAATAATTTACACACACCCGCATAGCGCAAACGTATTCTTCAATATTGTGCGGATATGATCGGACGTTGTACCGACTGCAAGGGTCACGCAAGTGGATTACATCACATTCGAAGCCGGTTGGAAGTTAAATTCAGAACACCACTGGCAATTACTTCATTACATAATTATATTGGTGAGAACTACACCCCTCAATACTATGATCGTAATAGATGTTTTTCTTGAGAATAGAAACACATCTCCAAAACTTTGTGAAGAGGACAAACAAATAAAGGGTAATCTGGAGTTTTCTTGTGGAATATTCTCAATAAATATGTAGCCACCCGTGAATATTCTGGGCCAACGATGTAACGGTACTGCAGATATGTTTAGTACCAACGTTAACGCGATAAGGAACTGAGAATTGACAGAAACAAGTGCACAGTAGGTAATTCAAGGTGGCTGTCGAACTGAATAGAACACGAGTAACAACAGGAAGGTATTCCGGCGAGGGAAATTGTTTGAATATAAACCCAGAGACCAGCGGGAGGAGTGTCAAAACTCTGAGAAATGATTTGAATCACCATAACATTCGCAGAGACCTACTACTGCATGCAAATAGTTCCATTTAAAGCATAAGAATTTAGGGGTCGAAACCCATACCGTCTGCCTGCCAGGCAAACTAACGACATACACGACACGTAGACAAGCCATACAGAATTGTGTATTATATATATTCGAACTTACAGGATGTTTCTACAAAAATGATACCCTAGCTAGTTCTATTTGTAGTCGTTCATCCAATTATCGAACCAGGTGATTCGATTATGAGTGGGTTGGGCCCAATAAAGTACTTTTTAATTATATCGAATTAGGTTTAACGTTTCCTCGTGCTACTGTGCAAACGTGAAGTCCTTGCAACACGCTCGTCTCTCTCAATTATCACCCAATGTCAGTGAAGTGTTCCTGATTTGTGTGGATTACCCTTCAGATGTTTCAGCTTAATTTCCCTCGAGTTTAGAAAAAAATCCTTTGAAATGAGATAAAAATGGCGAATTTAGCATGTTAACATGAGATCAACGCAGACCCAAAAGAAGTGGAAAATGATCAGACTCATTGGGAAATGTCTACAGAATAAGTCCAAACCAAATTAAATTGAAGTGAAGTCGATCTTACCACCTCAACTAAAGTGTTTTGATTTTCTCGAGTTGGGAAAACCTGATCGTTGGTATAGGATTTAATGCAAATGCATTCCATAACTGCATTGCGAAATAGTCTGCGAAGATAACTATAACATAACCTTCAAATGATCAATCCAACGTTTTGCTGCAATGGAGGGCTTGATCCTTCTGCGCAAACCTAGTTTTGATATCCCCTGATGTGAATTCTATATCCAAACCCTTTTTCAGAATATGTTTCATTGGAACTGTGATTATCGACAAACTACTATTATTATATCTATTATTACATATCAAACCTAGGGAAACTGAAGGTGCTCACCAAAAATAGCTACCCTTCCTACGAGAAATCCACAGATCCTTGAGAAAAAAATCTATTATTATTCCATTTTTATTTTCCCCATTTTATTATTCATGAAAGCTTGTAGAAAGAAACAGAGGAAACGAACAATGCCAAGATTCAATTCCGCTTTGTAGACATATGGAGTATTTAATGTAACACCTCCGATACGAGAGCAGCTGAACGGTACCGCTTTCAACCTCCTACGAAAGTAGACTGAAGGCCATTGAGTAGAGACCGAACTTCAGCGCCACTTAGAAGTGATCAAATTATCTGGAGCCGTTATTGCCGGCAATTTCCACTTCTAGGGAACTATAAGAGCGGAATTGGGAGACAATATCACAAGTCACATAAAGATAATTTCATCCGCTAACTTCTGAGCGCGCGGCGCTAACTAATTCGGTCGTTGTCCGAATCACACCTGGGGGAAACAGATAGGAACTAGTATAATACAAATAAGTTGATTAGATCACAGTCCAATGTTCGCCACAATGATGCGAGAAATTAACTGCAGGTACACGTGGGCTATCCAGTGATTTTAAGGTAACCAGCACTTGTTTCGTGATTTTAGCAACTTAATAGACAGATAACATTTCTGTGGACTCAACGCACGTGGCTGGCATCTGGAGTGTGGGAGAGAACTAAGACAAGGTTTTTTGGCATACTTATTAAAAATCCTATAAGTATTTCGTACCATTCCCGAACGAACAAGTCAACAACAGTCTGCAGCCAGACAAAAACGCGAGAACACGAAAGAGCAGCTGAGCACCTTCGGGCTCTTAAACACCACTTATTTGTTCAAGTGAGAGTGTTGTTCGTCGAATATATGGAGTTTTTCACAAATGTGGTCAATACGCTCTCTAGCTGAGAAGTGGATTAAGCCGTACATTCGAATGTAGGGATGCGTAAAATAACGAATCCAAGAGACGATAATCATAGTAATATCCCTTTCCCTAAGAAGCAGAGAGAAATATCTTTGGATCATGGGTTGCAACTAGGATTCTACAGACCGAAGACTAAAAATCTCTAAAAATAAATGGAAGAGATGAAGAGCGAAAATCTCATGACAAAAACCTCGCTGCTTCAATAATTTATAATTGATATTGATTATAAAATCATTCATAATTGTTTGGGAGTTCGTTTTATTTTCAATTTTCCCCCATTCTCTTTAATGTTTACTTAATATCCAGTGTAACACAAACAAAAGCGAGGGATTGATGAGGGTCAAGCCAGATACGGAGAGCTTCGTTTGTTAGTTTTCTCATTGATTTGGATTCGTAATTTATTGACTTAAAATGTTTGATAATATTTACAGGTGTATATTTAATAGCGAATCAATAGGGGATACCGTTTAATTCAGTTTTCAATATTCCCGAAAACTGGAAGATGGGAAGTACTTAGTTAATGTGCCTAATAACTTTGGGGGAATGAAGCTAATTGGCTATAAAGTTGCCTAGAAGATGGCATTGAAAATGGAGAAAAAGATTGGTTGAAATAATTTAAAAATATCATTACAAAAGAAAAAACTACCACAAATAACTAATGGAACTGGGTAAAACGTTAACCGACATGAAACGATTTGGAAACATGAAATATCACCATTCTTCGAATATTGAGTTATTTTTGTTGTATGAAACATGAACATTGTCAACGAATGAGTCGCCCAATTGTTAATATTCATTTATTGATTGATAAAATGGATCTGATGTTTGATAAGTAAATTAATTGTAATTGGCCTTATATGAGACGATTCGAGTACCTCCATTTCGCATCCACCGTAAGTTTTGTTTGACGACCCCGGCGACGTCATTTCTCGGTAAGATCATATTTTAAAATCATTTCCAATGTTTAGAAGAAAAAGTATTTTGAAGAACTCCTGGTATGTTTTAAATCCAACAAATAATTGAAGAACATTATTTTGGTACGATTTGTGACCACCAAATTCTTTGTAGCGTCTAGAAATTTTAGGCGATTTTCACCGGCGGGCCAGGACCCAAATAAATTACATGTGTGTCTGTTCTAACAATTTACTTATTAAGATTAAATAACTTCTAAGACTTGGAAATTATTAAGACCCCTCTTAAGCTAAAGCATCATCTAAAACTTAATTCGATGTTTGCACGAAAAGAGCCGAGTAGTTGACATATGTCAACCTCTAAGAGCTTCGGAACAGCTAGCGACTAGTGATCAAAGAACGGGGGGTTTCAATTAGTGAGATTCCAACACTCCCAAGGTTGCATTCCCTAATGAACTGGGGAACCCCTTCATCGAATTCATTTCACTTTGACCTGCTCTCAAGTTGAAATCATCCCAGACATTCAACACGGTTTTGAATACTACGAAGGAGCAAAAGGCTTCCCCAAATTAGTGTAGATTTTTTAAAAGTTTCCAATACTCATACTTGAGTCGTCGAATGACCATGTTGACCAAAAGGTTCTCAAGACGATTTCTCCAACTTACCTGAAACAAAATATCATACATGTATTTATTGTGTATCACATGTAGGAATATTAGATTGAGTAAAATATAAGAAGAGTTGAAAATGTTTGGGTAATAATGATTATTAACTACGAGTACATACACAACATGTACAACAAACATGTTGCGTGAAGTAAACATTGCAGCAACGTAACTTTTGGAAGAAAAAAATAAAAAAATAAAACATTTCTACTCTTCGAAAGATAAAACGATACCGAAGCAGCAGCCGTGCAAACAATTGAGACCTAGTGGGTATAATTGTTTTCTATTGCTTGTCTACACCAGCCATCATCCTATCAGAAATTAATTACTTCTTTCGTGAAAAGAAATGAAGACATAGTACATTTTTGCACGATTGCTCGCTACAACTGACACGATTTAAATCATATTTTGAATGCAGGCAACTGCGCCTAATGACCACATCCGACGTTGCAGTTCTTCTAGCTTGCGTTGAATTTCTATATAAACTTCACTAGTCTTAGTTTCATCGGTCCAGTTTGCCATGGTGGAGCTCCAAAAACTCCTTTTTCATGATGTCACTGAATGATTCAACCCTTTTTGAACAACATGCGATGGACCTTCTGAGAATTACTTCGAAATGGATTTCGCAAATGTCAAACCGATGGGTCGGGGGTTCACACTTCAAAGGTCGTGCTTTTCTACCTCCAAATTTAGGGTGTTGCCCGATTTTACAATTCTGCTGCAGAGAGAAGCGTTGAATCTACAAAATGCCAGTTTCTGGTGTCGGTTTTCGCCGTCGATTTTCCGCCCCAACCCCAGTTGTAGTTTTTTCCCATCACCCTCAGTTTGGTCAGTGCCATAGTATTTTAAAACTGTATATATACCTTTTAGGAGTCGGGGGCGGACAGGATGCGGTTCTCTCTGGTCTCAGGAATCAAGAGATTTAAGTGGTTGTTTTTTATTGGATTAGAAATTGCACTTCTTCGTCAATATACATATAGGTTATATTGAATCCATCATCTGTAACGCATTTTCAACGTGATTTGACATGTGCTCTAGCTTCAATATATTCCATGAACAGAACTTATGTTACCTATGACGTCAGTAAACTTTCATGTACGGGCTTTACGACCGAACCCGCAGTAGATGCGAGATTACTGTACGTATAATTCTGGTACAATGGCGCTCCGATTAGTATTCGTGATGTCACGTTTCAGTAGATGGTGTCTCCAGGGTGGTACGTCATAAACGACAAGAGTTGAATGTTAAGTGCGGATGTTACAACCGATATCCCTCAGGCTAATAGAATCCCCCGTATTAGGACGTAAACTTCCCTCCTACACACGAGTAATAACGTGTGATGATAGAGGATTCTTGCAGGTACAAAGCGTTATAGGTTATTGAGCTGGAACTGTTTCTATTTTCGAGCAGTATTTTTATATCGGAAGGATCATTAGCTATAGGTTACACTAGGTGCGCAGACGATTATCCAGAGTGAGGCTTCCGTCTCTTTATTCTGTAAATTAAATTCAGGTGGTATCAAATGCTAACATCGTTCTACACCCATTTTCTGCTAACATCACCCTACACCAGTTTTCTGCACTTATTCTAGGTGGGAATAAGAAAAAATCGTTAGCGTTCCAGATCGCCTTTCAATCAACATCTTAATGACCTTCCTTTGATGCTCCTCATGACATACACCACAATATCAACAGCACTCCGGTTTTGTACCTAAAGTCCAAACCATAACAGGTCCTTACAGCATCTCTGAAACCTAATCCTGAATGGATCATCTGCTGTCCACAACTCAACACATATATCTAAAATGTACATAATCATCACAACTTCTGCTCAGTGCAATGTAAGTAAAAGGCTTGACAGGGATGTTATAGACCAATAAATTGTGTTTGACCAATATTTTCAATTCCGTGGACATCAACTTGCAGCACTAGAACTATCGTACACAATACCCTCAGATCTGTTGTTTGAATTCGTCTCAATGACCAGTAAACTTCCTGGTAATACCGATGGAAGCTATGAACAAAGCAATTCGAAAAGCCCAACGAACATGGAAAAAACCTACTAAAAAATTTGGTATTCCAGCTTATAATGGTAGGCACTTGGGGATAACGGTAGTTTGTTAACTTGGTAGTTGATACTCATAACATACTTAATGATTCCTAAGTTGATTGAAAATGATTCTAAACTGTTGAACACATAATGGATACTCAAAAAATCGTCAGTATGAACGAGAAGTTGAGGGTGTCACACGTGAGGAAGTAAGCCAGTGATATGCAAGTCGGGGCACATATACACGTAATATTGAATAGATTTTGTAGATGCCTAGTAAGGGTAGATTATAGAATTCTACCATGAAAACGAAATAGTGCACCTAAGAGGCAGTTTAATACTAATTTACAAGTAAATCGGTATGTTGAGTAAACTAGGCATTACCCAATAAATATTTCGTGGTACCCTGAGGAAAGATTGATTACATATTTAAGCAACAAACGACGGACGTAATACGCAAGAAGAATACAACTTAGTGCCATTTCTGAAAGTGATGAAGAGAGATGAATTAGAACGAATATTAAGTGTACTAGTAATGCATTTTCAACCCATGTCCAGTTAAGGCATCCACGATAGACAATATCTGAAATCAATACTATCTGAAATACCTACTGTGAAGGAAACCTAAATGTATTGACAACTAAACTGGTTTCCCCAATACGGACAGAGGCGTAGGCGGCCGAGCGATCTAAAGCCCCGCTTGTCAAAGCGTTTGAGATACAGCGTGAGGTTATGTGTGAGTATCAGCGTTAAATGCGCTGAAATACAAAGTGGGTATTCTAGTACATCATTTGAATACGTTCAACCAAAATTTCTCAGTGAAGGTTTTCACATTTGATTTGTGAGAAACTACGCAAAACTAGTGAGTTGAAAATTGATAATCAAGGTTTTAAACGCTGGTTTTAAGGTCGATCCAATGAAACACCGTTACCTCCATATTTCAGCAAAAAACTCTCTGTAAATGTTGTTCAAAATGTACCATGTATTTTAGGCAATATGGGAGCTCAGGAGGCTGAATGTCATGTGGTATGTTAGTACCCTCAATAAGCGGTATATAGAGTAAACTATTTAGACAATAGAAGGGTATCGGAAGAACATCTGCTTAACGTAGTTTCAGGGGCAGGAAGAAAAGAACAACTCTTCGGGGTTTTCCAGTGTATTAGAGCATATATTAGAATTAGAAGGTTAATTCACCAATAATCACTGACGGATGTTGACTTGATGTAAAATAATGTAGCTGTAGTACGAAATTAGAAATTTACACACACATGCACGATGTGACAATGACCCGAAATAATAAAGATTGATTTGATTTGAAATAACATGTACAAGTTTTGAAAGTAGTGTACAGTCCACAGTCTAGTACAGTACAGGCTCACAGCAAGTAGCACCAGAAAACAAATAGAAACAGAGAAAAAATAGTGGTAATCGATAGCCTGTTTGAAGTAAGTCGCAAGGAATATTTGCTCTGGCTTCCCCAGGGCAGATAAAGGTACTGGAAATAAATGTTTAGGACTGGGGACGTTAGAACAAACCGACATTGTTCAGTCTTAAAGGTTCATATGTCTCACTCGAGGGGTCAAGTACTTCAACGAGTGATATATTGCGAATGGGAAAGCTAAAACCCCCTTTGGTCTCGATGTCGTTCTGAAAACGGTTTAAAAGCGTAAGAATACCCCGGGAAAAGAACGTACATAACACGAATTATACGAGCTTTTTGGGATACAAATTTCCCCTGTTGTTTCAAAGGGTATTTTCGGAAAGCCAATGACATCACGACGATCGAAACGACCGATTTATGAGTGGGAGCGATTTATGAAAAGAATAATGTGATGGCGTGTTATGAAAAACAGTGTAAAGCTATACTTAAAAGAGTCTGAAACGAAGGGGGAGAGGATGTCTACAGCAAATCAACATCGATACACTAGGGATACACGATATAATTCTAATTCACATAATACCCCACGGTGCCGGTGGTTGTAGGCATCTCTCATAAATATATCATTACGTAATACCACTGCGAATAAAAAATCTCTGCATTTGTCTATCTGTTCGAAACCAATTATGGAAAAATGGCTGAACCAATATTCATTAGGCTTGGTAAGTATATTAATTCCTAATATAAATAACAGGCGATACTTCTTCTCCTCGTAGCTCTTTCAAATATACATAGTAATGAATTGAAATAATCGTAGGCAGCATAAGAGACAATCTGTGCAAAGGAGCTGCTTGGAATACAATTTCCGATACAAATACAACAATATCTACATAATTTTCTATGTTGAGCCCGAAATTGGGTTTTAAATTGAAATGGATGGTGCACAATGGATAAGTACTTTAAACCACACAAGAATATTATAAATCCATGCTTGATAAGCCTGTAGGGTGGGTTGAGGGGAGGAAATATATTGGTTATTCCTCATACATGGTTAATCGCTGTACCCTAGCACTTTCGCTTTCTGGCCTCGACAGGGATATTGATGGGGATTATATTTATTTATATTTGTACATACATTTATATTAACAAAATCTTGATTACCACTGGTTCCACCAGTGGAAATGAGAAATAAACGAAGCGGTTAAGCTTTCAAACGAATTGAGTGATAACAAATATTGAGCTTAGAATCAGAGGATTGTAAACATCAATCTAAATATCAATATGATTATTTCTGAAATTGCCCTTTGGACGCCCCCTCCCCCATACAGGACCAAAGTTAACGAAATTAAATTGGAAAGCAACAAAACAACCCAGAGTGTGCCTGAAATCTCGACATCACAATCAATCAACCCAAAAGATGAAATTCTAAGATTTGGGGAAACAACATTGAAGAAAATCACTTCAAATAATCGAATGATACTACATGGGGTATCACACAATGGCTCCAAAATCGCTCAAGTGCTGACATTGAAGAAAAACCATCAACACGATGGTGAATTGCAAGCAACATTCGTGCAGGAATAGGCGAAATACAGTAGATTCGCGATGATCCTATTTGATTTTCCAGTTTAAACTGTCATTAGTTATACCTGAAAACGTTGGTAAAGCTATCAAGATTGTGAATGTCATTATCTTTCAAGGAGATATATGCTAGTGATATGTACTACTGAAATATAAATCTTTATGTAACATTTTGCACCGTTTTTCGTTGAACAATTGAATCATCAACTCGAACTGCAAATCTTTTTGGTTAATGTTCCCAGAGGTAGAATTTTATACGGTATAGCATCTAGCTTGAGAAGCATTTCCAGCGATACACATTGGCAAGACGAACGGTAAATGGAAATATATACGAGTATAACAAAATAAAAAGGATTCCAAATTGCGTGCGTTCCTCGTATCCGTAACATGAATGTGTAAATCACTGAAATCATTCAAATAAACAACAGAAAAACCATACAATCCCTAAAAATGTCATCGAAAATGGATGATAACATTAGAAATGATGCTTGTCACAAGGATTAGAGGTTGGAGGGGATCAGCAGCAGGCAATGCTAGGGTCGTGATGGAACTCGTATGGGGTAATCAAATAATTTTCAAACTACCTTCCGAATGTTACCGGAATAAGTCGAATAGGAAAATTACTTAATTAATAGGATCTAACTTTTGCGCATGCGCAATGCAAATTATTAATTTTTAAATGAAATTTACTATGGGAACGTCATCAGCCTAATCCGATCATTCCCTAAAAACGTCATCAAAATCTGATGGAAACTGTAGCAGTAATGCTTGTTACAATAATTTCACACTCACGCTAGCGTAGCAGCTAATCGTCTTAAAATAAGATCGTCTTTGGATTGATATTGGATGATTAAATCATCTTTCACCGACTATCCCCCAAAATTTGACGATTAGAACGTGAGACTGACGGATCTCACGTTGGCGCATGCGCAGAGTATTGATTTGTGAGTAATGAAACGGCTAGGGTACAAACTGCAGTCTAATTCTCACATTTCCAGAAAATTTTATCAAAATCGGATGAAAACTGTGTAAAGCTTGTTACAAGGATTTTCGGACACAAGGACAGACAGAAACGGAAACGTACAGATAATACAAAACCAAAGTTGAACAGATGCACAACAATGAAAAATGCGAGTGGGTATTCCGGTTTTAGAGAAACAAATTTGTTTCATCCCCTTTAAGTGAAAGTGATGCTTCCGTAACTATGGCAGACTCTCAAGCAAAATACGAAAGAGCAATAAGTACTGTGAAGTAGGAGAAATGAATGTAATAGAAACTTAACTTTCGGTTGTAACTCGCTAACTACCACATGCAATTTCTATTGTCCTTATCAACCCGAAATTTCGTAAGTCTTCTAGATTACGAAAAGGGACGAAGAGCTTCAAACCACCTGAACCTCGTGTGGGGTAAATTGGCTACCGATGTTTTATCGAAAAGTCGATAGTCGTTTTATCAAGCTGAAAGGACAATAATAAAGTTCCACGTCAAGTAATCTCGATGGCTCTGATAAAACTGACGGAGAAACAAGAGAGGGCGATCGGTCTCGGTAATACGGGCTTAATGATGATCCGCGAGAGGAGATGAAATGGGGTAGAAAAGGAAAACGTTTTCGCTGCGACCGGACGAATACAAATCAGCTGGAGAGTCTGAGAGTCTTATAAAAGGGAAGTAGATTGGCGAAGGGTTGATACCAAATGAGCCAGACGAGGTCACTGTAAATGAAGGTCGAAAATTTTCAATTTTCGTTCTAATATTGGGTAAACGGTAGATTCACAACGGAGAAGAAATGAAAGGAAAGTTTCAACGGAGAGTTGAAAGTTACCGCCATTGTACCATTTAGTGTATTTTACTTTCAAAGACGTTGACGTTAAATCCAATAAAGTAGACATTGCAGGGACATTGCAAAGATATTTTCAAACAATCATTTCAATGCTCTTAAATGCCCTTAACCTAAAATGGAATCTGGTGTTTCACAAAATACATAATCCGTTCGTGCAAACGCAACTGATGGCGTGTGACAATAAAACTTATGGGGTCCTTTTATAAACTGTCCTTCAAAATGGCTGAAATTCTTTTCAAAATTGGTCTACGATTCAGTAAAGTTACGTAAGTCCAGGATAGGAAATTACTGTAAACAGGCAGATTCCAAAATCAAAATGATTGTTCAAAAAGCTACGCTCAAGTTAAGATTTGATTTTTGAGGAAAACTTCTGAAAGAATAAAAAACTAGGGTCAGGGAGTGAGTTTTGCAACTTCGTGTTAAAAGTGAATTTAAAAAATTACGTTTTATTTTGGAGCGTTGATCTAATATTCTTGAATGAAACCTACAACCAATCATTAAAATTCCGCTTATGTACAAATCCGCATGGGAATGTCATTCAGGTAAAAAATTGTCGTCGCTATCAGTGGGCCTTCGTATCTTGAAACTGTTAGTGCTTCGAACAAGGAGGATGGTTGTTCAACGGATGCCTAATAGGTAACTAAGCCCGAACGAAACATCAGCTTCTCAGAGAGGTGTAAAGGAGAACGTTGGCACCGTGAAGTCTTGTTTCAAGTAAATCAAGAGTTTTCCAATGACTGGCGAACGATTTTTATACGACAAAAAAAGTCGCAAGCTACAGTAGGTAGCAACGATGTTGTTGTAAGCGAGAATCATCAAAAAATTTCATCACAAGTAAAAAGTAACGTAAGTAAGTTTTTGCGGTTGAATTCCAAAACAAAAGCATGAAAATGTCAAAAAACTGCAAATTATTACACCAGGGTACACTCAGAACATTCCGAACATATTGCGATTAGAGTTCTTTGCAAAAATCTTTTACGGTTGATAATTCACAAACGGAAAGAACCGATTCATAGACGTGACCATATTTTTCAATTTTATTATTAGGTATCATTTCAATCCTAAGACCATCGTGATACACTGAAGGATGGCCGTTGGGCAACTTGCATCCGTAGATCGTAAAAATTACCTAGGGTTTCCCAAAAAATTCACGCTTGCTCGGGCTTGTACGTGGGTCGACATCGAAGACTATTATAGGATATCTACTAGAAGCTATCCCGAACAATTTCTGAAAACCTGATCTAAATCTGACATTATGAGCTTTGAAGGTCTAAAGGCTTGAAAGGCTTTCAAGGTTTTTAGACCTTGCCTTTCAAACGACACCAGTTATTCTGCTGAAATTTGTGGGACCTATATAACTTGTTGGGAGCAGCTATACCACTGAACCCTCAACATCACACTCTGTGGGCTAATGAAAGCAGAAAAATATCGGCATTTCAACAATTTCAAAAGTTCACTACAGAAAAACATCAATATGACTCACGTAAATTCGATAAAACATAGTAGTCGATACAGACGGAATAGTCCGAAAGGGATGTTTTTTTCCATGGTGGACAATGTTTAGAAACTTCTCAAATTTTCGATTTTTCTTAGTCAACTAGTTCATCAATCTACAATAACATAAAATTTCAGTAAAAATGACAACGAAGTTTCTCATCTTGAAGCACTGAAATGAGCAAATTAATCAGGTTTGGGGAGTGTATGTTCTCGAACAAGAAGTGTAAAACTAAGACACCTACAGAATAAAATGAAAGATAACGAATAAGAAAAATATTTAGATGTTTATATGCAACTCATCTGCTACATAGCACCACTATTTAACGACATTTAAAAACCTCAGTGGCCAACTTGGTCTTAAAAGGAACTTTTTAAATGAAATAACGATTTATATTAACTGAAATCGGGCGTTTATGGATTTACAGGGTGGAAGGTAAAAAGGGTGGTCTACCCCCTTTTCCAGAATTACTTCACTCTCAAAGAAGATTTAAAAATACCTAGTCCCTCTAAATCGATATTTCTCTGTGGACCTGTACTATTTTCGTCTGGTCCATTTTGGGTAAAACTGCCCAAAGTTTGTGACATAATTCAAATGGGAACCCCCATTTGTTGCTACAGATTCAGATTCTAATCCAAATGTCATTAATTTTAGACCCTTCACTGGATTTTTTACGCCATTTCCAAAACTGGCCAAAAATTAGGACGAAATCCGACTTCCTCTAATACTAACAGTGACGCATGTGAACTGTTTTTTCAAGTTTACATTATATTCTAAAATTCGAAATAAATACGTAAGCGTTGAATTCAGAGAGACAAAAGTAGTTTCAAAAGTCATGTGTCACACTTAGTTTTGGTGAAAATCCTATTTAGGGCTAATTGTTGGTAAACTTTGTTTTTGTTTTGTAGTTTAATTCGAGTGAGGTTTACCGTAACATTCATGAGCTTAAGCGGTGAATCCGAATCTGTAACACAAGATAGGGATTCCCATTTGAAAAAATAAAGTTTGTACCAGTTTGGCTAGTTTTGACAAGTCGGCGATAGTCTAGATTGATAGAGGAATTGTTAATTTAGTGATGGTAGGTAATGTTGAGGTTTTTTTTGTCCCAAGTGCGAAATAACCGGGAGAAGGCGTGGACCCTTTACCTTTACCTTCCACAAAGAATATGTATCTGCCTTCAACTAACGAAGAGTAACGTTTGACTTTATGCTATTATTTTACGATCAGGCTAACCTACTCATGAAAATGAAAATCTTTAGATTATTTCAATATATTTATTCATGATGCATTTCGACTACAAAGTACGTATCAATCATAACGACGCAACCAGGCATCTGTATAGGTTGTGCCCACACTGTATAAAAATATAATGCGATCACAGTATGAATCTAATTATCAAGTTGTAATTAGTCTATTACAAATAGGTAATAAAGAGTGAGATTTTCATGAACTATAAGAATAGGACTGATACAGTAGGAAGAGTACAGAAATGCACATTGCATAGTTTTTCGGTATGGTCTAATTCAAAATGATTATTTTATATATCCACGAATAGTATGTACTCGAATGGATGCCACCATGGATGAAACGGAAAGATAACTGCCAAGTTGGGTGATAGAGGAAAAATATACCAACAACAAATCGTTATAAGTACCTAGTTGGAAATCCGAAGATATTTTCTAATGCAGTTTGAGATGTGAGTGATCTTTACCAATTTTACCAAGAAAAAAACTCACGTTCGCATCCCAAAAGTGAGTAGGGGAATATGTTTCTCACAATATGAAACTTCAGGTGTCCTTATATGTGTGAATGGAAGACCAAAAATATATACGCAATTCATTTCGCACACATTGTAGGCATAGTCAAGAATATTGTGCTGGTTTCTGTTTGTTTTCAAGCTTACAATGTGCGCGAAATGCGTAAACTCAAGTAAGAATATCGAAATATTCGAAAGGTTTTCCTTTTCATAAAATGTGTGCGATTATTACATGAAGTCGGAACTTACTCTTCTTGAGCTGATGGACACCGTTTTCATGACATCTGCATTGGATTACTTAATCTGAGTTATAGTAACATTTGTCATCCGTCGAAATGTAAGTAGAATTAACATCGAGTTAAGTTGCAGGAATATTCAAGTACTAACCCAGTAGAACCTCGCATTCTTTGTTGCGCAGACGAAAGTTGGTGTAAGACCACAGGCCTATCATGGTTATGATCAGGGAGTTACGGAGAGGATCGTTGTCATCATAAGTGCAAGCACGTGACTCAGGTCCGACAGGCGCGGGGCAGAGACGACGCGAAAGTGAGGGAAGCGGTAGCGAAGTAGAGAGCCAGCGGTACAAGACACTTCGGTGGGGGTGGTGGTTGCACGGTAGGCGGCGGCCTGTGGAGGAAGAGGCGCATGCGGAGCCACAATGTTTTCAGCCCGAACGCACCGCAAGGGGTGAAATTCAGGAATAAAAAGCTCAAGTAACCCTAAGTAAACCCACGGTGTCAGGAATTTAATGTAAATCCGTAGAGGTGGAAGACAAAAAGTTTGTGCTCAATGACGTTTCACCCTGCAGAACCGAAACATCATCTTGGATGAAATTATTTTTCATCGCTCAAAAAATATTTTTATTTCACATTATACTCCTCGTTTATTCAGGAATGTGCATATACAAACACATACAATATTACTTCTAAATACGTACATATAACGCAATAATAAAACGGATAAATACATACAAAACTCATATATAATAACACATATAACAAATATATACAATACATACATCCAAACTATATGCTAGCAAACATTGTATGACAGTTTATTGATTTAGGAGAGTGATAAGTTTTGTAAAGGTTACTTAGAATATTGTTTGGTTCCCTCAATGTCAGATGTAAGTGATTACTATGTAAGTGTTTATTATGTAAGTCAGATAAAAGTGGTTTTTACAATGACCAGGTCAACGGACCCACCAGTGTGTTAGCGTCACATAAGAACTTGCTGACTATGTTAATTTAAGTACATCGATCATGACATGATCGAGCAAGACATATCAGAGTCAAAATATACCATCAACATCTAGCTTCACAAAATGTTTCTGTTTCGTTATAAGTGCATCCGCAATTACAAGCAATTACAGTGTACTACAATTGCACTACACTCTATTCATATCTGATGTGTAATGAGTTTTCACTCGGCCTCTACACTCTTTTTGAAAAAACCATTGTTACATTACCCCTTCAAATATTTGATATAAAATAAACAAGTACCAGCATAGTTTTGGAACAACAGTGGGAATCGATGGAGGGAGGGGAGGTTCAATACATTAACATAGGCACTATTAGACATACACAAAATTAGTATTCCTCTTTTTTAGAATCATAATTGTGGAACGGATCTTCTACTCTGTACGTTACATCAGTGGATAAATCGATATTACTTATTTTCAGAGGAATAAGAAAAGTACCATTCATGATAAGGAGGCTCATAGAGTCAAATACAATCAACTGGAGAAGGTATTTCAATGAAGCGGAAAATAAAGCAGATAAATGGACAACCTTATCTGTCGAGTAAGCTGAACCGAAGGCTGAACGGCCGTCAAAGCCTGTACAGGGGTTTTCGGTTGATTGATGGACGACAAAAATACTGTCCAGCACAATGCGGCCGTTGACCGAATTCCAGTATCTGTCAAGTCCGTATTGGAACAAGAGGATACGCAATCAATGAACGGGTGAGTTCCAATTTCGATTCCGTCAGGCAGATTCGACATGTTCGGGGGAGGCAGACTGTGTTACAAAATCGGCCGATGTGATTTGGGTTAATTGAGTACTTTGTACTGTACGCAGATAAAACGTATGATTTAGTCAAGGAATTATTGTGATCGAAAACTCTTCCGGCGTGACTTATTTTAGTGCTACTTCTCTGCGGCTAAACGCAGAAGACATCTCATTCTTCAGCAAAAGGAATCTCTATGTAGGAATATATATAGGATACAATATATATATATATATATATATATATATATATATATATATATATATATATATTGCGTAAGGTCTGATTTGGCGACTTGACAATTCAATATCGTGCTACATATACCGATTAGGAATCACACCCTATAGTAAATAGAAATTTCAACCCAGCACGTAACCAGGAATTCTCAAGAAGATTAGAAGGGAGAAAATGGCAACATGTTGATGGTGACAATAAATTCAAACTTTTCCATTCCAGCAAATGGTGAACAATTTTTGTGGAAAGGAAACTGAGGATGCTACATTGGTTGTACATGGAAATTATTACAAACACGCCGATGGCGAAATTTCTTGAAATACCATAAGACTTGGAATCAATCGGTTTGAACAATGGTGACATTTTTCAAGGTTCATCTCTAAACAATATAGAAAAAGATTTTTTTTAAATTGATTGAATCACCTTGATAAATCTATAAAATCATTTTAGCACACAGTAATTATCCAAACCAAAACTGAAGATGGGGTGGAAACCGTGGATGTCCGGTGGAAACCGTGCCCATCTGTGGGTCGATAAACAATGTTTCAATACATAAACCAGACTCTAAATATATTCATTGCAAAAGGATATATATATATATATATATATATATATATATATATATATATATATATATATATATATATATATATATATATATGATCAATCCAGCCGGTATCGAAACGTGAGATTCGTGTTTTCAATAAAATAAGAATTGAAATGTTTTGTTTGAATTCCGTGGATCAGCGTTAGGAGTTCCGTCGCGAAAAACAGCGCCCAAATTTTCAGCTTTAACTTTCAATATCCTAAATTACATTAAAGCGATAAATATTAATTACTTCATTAACTATTGATGTCAGTGCACTAATTTCAAGTACCTACGTAATTGTCAATATCTTGAATCGGGTCTGTTTTCAAGCTCGTACGGTACAACACCTAAATTTTTACAGGATGTGGGGAAGCTTGCGGATGAAGGGGGGGGGGGGGGGGGGTGTTAGAAAATTACTTGAAAGTAGTCAAGTTTTCCCGAAATCATGAGATACCTAGTATTCGTGTGTTAACTGATTAATCTCGATCCCTTGAGATGAATCTCAACAGCAACCTGTGGTACATCTATCTTCGCTTAACCTGAACATAATCATAAATTAAGTAATTGTTAATTAGAGCAGCACGACAATAGTCAAGAATATACTCGCCTACCTACAATGTATAATTGTAAATATAAAAGCAAACCGAATTGCTTAGAAAAGTTAGGTTCAGAATATAAATTCAAAGGGAGAAATTCAAACAAAGCTTTGTAGTATTTACCTTGGAAGATACTAAACAGTAATTTATTTTCACACAGACGGGAATGAAGATCCTCTTTCGCATATAAATGAGAGAAATTAAGTAAGTTGAAGGACGCTGGGTTTAATCTTAATTATACCTCCATGGATAGGAAACGAGGGAATACGAGCGAAGAACATTTATGTACAACCTCACGTTCATATGAACTCGATCTAATTTTCGTATGGGGTTCAAAAGATTTGGCTACGATACATAAACAGAATAAATTACCAAAAGATTTCAAAAATTTTCAATTCCTTAATAACTCCGATTTGTAATTAACAATCATTTCCAAAATTTTAATTTTTCTATCATTTCAATCTATCATAAACTAGTAGCTGCGAACTCACACTCAATCGTACAGCGACCCAATTGAATCTATGAAAAAAAATAACTACTCATTCATTTCGAAATACGTTGATTTTCGATAATTTCAACCCTTGATTTTTATTTTACGTCTTGGGGAGGATTGAAAAGTGATGTTGAGGTTTTAAGCACATCGAGGGTCGAAAAGTGATTTTGGATCAAACATTTTCTTGTACCCGAAAACCGAAAATTCGTGAGATAGGGGCTCAACTTTATTATTTTTTCATTGGTTGATTCAAAGGGTAATTATAGAAGTAATGAACCAACATTTATACATCAATTCGTTGCAGATGAATGGCTTCTAAAATGTTTGACTAAACCTAGTTAATGAACACAAAGGACTATTGAAGGAACAAATGACGACCAAAACGATTATTTAAAATAATGCTACTGAATTTATCGGGGGCTAATATGGACTTTATTCGTCAAAACTTTGATTAATTCAGATCACTGGATCGAGGGCCTCAGTGGATCGTAATTTTTCACATTAGCGAGTACGCAGTATCTAATCTAAAACTTATCCGTGTGCTGCTTAATACATGGAAAAAATATAGACATCACTAACTAATAGGCCAAGAACTCTGGTTAAAATGGTGTTTGGCGGTTCGCAAAAATAGATACACACTACATATTCTAAAAGTTGAAATTTTGATAGGTTCTTGTTCTGGAAGGTCAAAAATGAAGAAGTCAATTGATAATACTGTAAAAACTTAGGCTAGTATATTTGGCGCAAAATTTAAACATAGGGAAGATAGGGGATAGGGGAAGAAGGGGATGATTATCCACATTCTATCTAGTGAAGTGCGTCCTAAATATCACTAACTACTACATAAAATAACCACAGGCTTTTTGTGTGATTGAAGTATTGAGTAGGACGTAAAGTACGTTTATGTATGGTCAGGTATAGTTGAGATTCGGCCTAAAAGGAAAAAATTACAACATCTATTGTAATTATCTTAATATATCCTTGATATTTAATTCCACACTGTGACCATCATCAGAAGAAAATCTAGATAAACAATCAACCTGGTAAAATACCACGGTTGGCAAACATATGTCTAACTAAGCTAAAATTGTAGTTCAGAAAACAACTTACAAAACAGGAGGGAACAGCAACAATTATCAAATTGACTAGTTGGTTTAAAAAAAAAAAAAAAAAAAAAAAAAAAAGCATCCACTCCTAAAACAATAATAAAAGAAAAATTAAAATATATTAACAGCTAGGAAGAATGTTTGCCAACCATGGTATCTTACAAAATTGATTGTTGAGGAAAATCGGAAAAGCAGTACTGGGCATTATTGCCAGAAAGCGGAAGATTCCAATGACCATACGGTCATTGTCCGCCGAAAGTGGGTGTGGATTCGAGATGATCTCGCTCATAAGGTTTGTGTGTCGGTCTTCGAGATGATGATTGGAAAGGAGTCCTAGGCTGTCGGAGGCACCTTCGTGTTGACAGCACGCGAAGACGGAAAAGCCACCAGCCAATGGGAAGGAAAAAATTGACATAGATGAAAGAAGGAATGGGGAGGGGAGGAGGCTTTGATTAGGTAAGAAAAATGAGCCACCCTGAACTAATACAAACTAGGAGTTCCGGGGCGGCCTTAGACGAGAATATGAGGTGGGGTTAGGGTTTTGTTGTAGGAGTCCAACACAGGTCTGTGGTAGTACAGTTCGTGTATGATGCATTCCCCCTTCATTAAAAAAACTACATAAAATACCTAAGTAGAGACATGATAAGACAGCCGCAGAAAAGAGATGAAACCAGAATTGAAGAAGAAACCGAGTTGAACAACCCGCATGTCAGAAGCCAATTATGTCAATTTCGGATCAACGTTTCTTTCTTTGACCCTGAAATTCAACACGAAGTAAGAGAGAAGTCACGCAACCAATACGATCAACTGGTCGTTATTACTACTACGCAACATGGAGCGGGGATTAGAGCTTTTTTAAATAGAAGATGTTATTAGGTACACCAAAACGGTTTGTTCTCTGGTCCAACTTGGCGCGCAGAACATGCTTAAGATCTTGGAAACATTAGCCTAAGTGAGTAGCGGTTCTATTGTCTCTGTCTACGAATAAAGGAGGGAGAAGCGGGTAAGTGCAAAAAGGCTTTCAGTTCCCCGCTGTTAGCTTCGCTACCGTCAACTACCCAGCAGCTAAACCCTTTTATCTGCGGGGTATCTAAAAGTAACGCACTAACCGCACACTCTGGGGATTGAAGTTGGTTGCCCTTGTCATAAGACTGTTTAGAATGGTTAGGGAAAGTACTATGAATACTTTTAGATAAGGTGGGTATAAGTGAAGAAATACAGAGATAGCAATACATCCGTAATTACAATATAAAAATCTATGGAGAGGAAATAGTGCACTACAAACCTAAGTAGTCAAAATAATGATAAAATAGTCAGAGCCTGAGAGGAAAAATACGACTGATTGATAAGAAGGTCCATTCTGAATGACAAGATCTATCCCTGTCTGCTGCATAACATGTGGGGAAAAAAAAGTTCCGGTCATGCAGCACGATCGAATGACCAAATTTTCGTAAGTTATCGTATAATATTAAGTAAAATTGTGGCGGGCAGGATTTCCTTCGTCTTAAGGATCAAAAGATAATCACTTATATTAAAGTAATAAATCAGAAATTTTGGCCAAGCCAAATCTAAAGGTTGAACGACAACTAGTCACTACGATAACCCAGGGTACGGTTCCTCCTTGACAAGTAAAACAAATAAATTCCTCAAAATCGGCATTCCTTGGAGTGTTTAAAGCACGTCCACGTCTTGGGACAATTTTATATACATAACTATTTTATAGGATTCAGGGCAGTCCTCAAAACACATGACGAACAGAACTCATTTCTTCAATTGAAAGTGAGTAAGCCACAAGCGACATGATACTCGGGGTTAACATCAATTCCTTGAGTGCAACTAGGTAACGCATCCACCGATTATTCAACAACTAGCACCAGAAGTATCACGTTTGCCCTCAAAAGGGTATTAAGTCCCTAAAGTTACTTTTCAGTGGCTGCTGGATTCATCACTCACCCTGTTTACTTATAGCGGCCGCTGGTCCCTCCATTTATCATCAACTCGCCCACGCAGAACTTTCCCAAAACAATCAATACAAATGCTACCATAAACAAAGACCATCTTTTTCTAACTATAAATCACACATTTATTTCAGCAAAAATAGCTCTGAAGAATGAAACAGACGTCGAATTATTTACGATTTATAATTGAATAATGAATAAAATCGAGGTTTGCAACTTGAGAAAGATTCTGTTATATGAATTGTATAATAGCAGGTAACGTTAATATTTTAGATATTTCCCATATAAAAGGAAGAGGGATCTGTTTTTTACTTCACAGTATTCCACTAGAGGGGAAGATAACCATATTACACAGCCGATCTAATATTACATATCGATAGGACTCGTAAACGGATACCTTCACTACCCGGAATTACATAAGGAGCTGTTTACGTTTCATATCGGTACAGAATAAATCGAATAACTTCTGAAGTACATAGGTACTCTGAATTATAAAAAAAAGAACCGATTATAAGGGATGTAGCTATTCTTAAACCCCTCTCAGCTGAAAATAGCGTTGGAGCACCAGGTCATTGTAACCCAGCAGTTCCCCAATGAACTTCCATTTTGTTGATCGATTACGGAAGAAATTAGCAATAGACCTCTCTCAGCTGACTAGGATGGTTTCGCACGTATAATTCCATATCTGAATTCCAAAGGCTCAATATTGAATTTCAGAATCGATGGTCTATAAAACCCTAGCGAGATTTCGTTACTGACACTAGATCAAAGACAAAAGGGGAAGAACAAAAGGCCCTTACGGAACTCTACCTTCTAATAAGTTTGATGGAATTCACAAGCACTTTAACGCGAGTAAACAATTGAAGATGGGTCGAGTTTGTTTCAAGAATTTTAGCAGAAATACATAAATGTTGCCCAGTCCTACTTGTTCAGTCCTAAAAACTGAAAATGAAAATGTCACGCGGGAAAAAATGGAGACAATTTTTTTTCCGAATGCCTACCCCATTGTGTAGTCCGGTGTAATTTCCTAACGATAGATGTCTGACCTGACGATAGACGTCTGACCCTGAATCAGGGTTTGATACATGGGAAAGCCTCTGAAAAGCAAACTTTACCTAATTTGGGAAACCTCGAGGTTTTTCAATCGGGAATTAAACTATGAAAACTTTTTTTTTTTCTTTTTTTTTATGCAAGAACGGTAATAACTGCGTCGAGATCTCACCATTCCAACGGAGTAATCAATTGTACTTCTACTTTGCGAATTAGGGGAGAAAATAATGTTTCAATGTAGAAAAACATTGTTTTTTCCCCAATGAAATTGTTGATTTTCTTGAAAAAATACCATCTATGAAAATACGAGTTCGGTGTCGGTTTCAACGTATTTTTGTTTACACTGAATCGAAATGGTAACACACGTATATCCCCCCAGCCCCTTTATAACCAAGTTTAACACATTAACTCACAAATTTCAGTTCATTTGGTAGGATAAACTTTTTATATCTAACTAAACTAGTTAGCTTTGGATTGGGGCATCGAAAGCTATCTTGTGAGCATAGTTTCATAAGAACTATATGAAAAACAATTTCCATAAGAAAAGTGCGGTGTACGTGTTATTTGCACGAATTCCTCCGAAAAATAGTCCGGATTAAACTGTCCAATTCATTTGTCAGTAGCATTTAACTACAAGTACTCGAAAGCACCCACCTACTTCAAAATTTACTCATGTTGGAAAGTTACTCCAGCGGAAATTTTTCAATTAACGCGAATAATGATCGAATTGATAAATCCCTAATTTAAATTACACAAAATGAAAAAAAAATCCTTGAATGACTGTTGAAATTGTTATTTAAATAGTTAATGACCCCCGAAATTATATTGAGCTTGGCGAACCAGGCTAATTGCTTTCGAGTAACCATTGTTTGGCTCAGTCAATAACCTGATGGTAAATACGGCTCCGTAATTATATTCGGTGAATCAACGTAGTATGGTTGAGCAATCCAATACCTGCCCCCGGGAAATGTTAACCAATCAATAACAATAGCGAGTTAATTGACAATGGAGGCAAGATTAAAAAGCCAAAAAAAAAATTAATTAATCAATGAAAATAAAATTACAACAAAAATTATAAAATAGTAAATAAAACTTAGAGACGTGCAGCTCCTCATGAGATCGAATTGTCCATTTCTGTTTTATTGTGCCCCCCCCCCCCCCCCCCCCCCCAAACTTTTTTTTGTTTTTAATTGGATAAGTTCACTTTGTACTTTACACAAACTTTTTTCAAATACATGGCAAACAAAGTTTTATTAAATATACATTGTGATTTATAAACTAACTTTCGATTTTTTCGAGTTGTTGAGATTTTGATGTTTTTGAGAAGTTTGAAATCTGAACATATACATTAGAATTTCGAAGGTTCTACTACATAGTTAATAAACATCTGTCGAGTAATATTCAGATATAAAACGTGAATTCAACGATGTTTGTCCATGGTATGGCATTGAATAGCACCTTAATAAGCTCAACACGTGCTATTCATCTCTTTTAGAATGCTTGATTTTTCGGCGAAGGAACGGATTTTAGCAACAATTTATATAATTGCAGATACCCCACAATCGAGCAATATGTAATAAGCATCTCAGACTTAAACTAGGTGAGTAAGGAAAAGTGTAGTACCATGACATCATTGTGTCAGTGAAAACATTTCATCACAGATGCTTGCAAAGTTTTTTCTTCCACAAAAACAAAATTTGACGGGGCGCCATCATCGCCACCCCCAACATATATTTAATCCACATGGGTGCATTGCTGTTTTTATCGCTAAAACTTTATACAAATCAATAACAAAATCTGAGAGCTTATTATTCAAGACACCATTTTATTTTATTTCAAGGATTCGGGACCAGGAACTGAAATTTAAAATAAGTACAACTATAGGTAACAAATATACGTGATCCTCAACCGCCTTTCAGTCAGTCAACAAACCCAGCCCTGAAAACAGTTTTTCCTAGTTCTTCAGTTACACTGTTCCTTGTCTAGTGTTTTAAAAAAGAATTTCTTGTGCAATGTTATAATTAAGATACCTACCTGATGATGCCTGTAAACAGGTGAAATATATATTGTAGTTGAAATTTTAGTGTGGGATAGAAGTCATTCTCCCAACCCACGAAAATGGAATTCCAAAAAATTAACAGTGAAACCATCCAAAAACTCATTTTCTGAAGCTTTAATCGATTTTCTTCAAACGCGTTTTAAAGAAATTAAAGTATCTCAGCCTAATTAATTAGCATTTTGTACACACTTTTCCGAGTGTTATAGTCCATAGTTGATAAACTTGTAAGTAATATTTTGATGAACAATATAAATAGAACGATTTTAAATTGTTCATTGCCATTTTAATGATTTTGGAACATTGATGTCACAAATATTGTGAATCTGTCCCCAGATATTGGTATGAAATAGCAATTCGGTTACATTAAATATTTCCTAATTGACCTACAGCGCTGAAATATAGAACAGAGCACTGTTTGGTCATCTAGAATACAATGTCAGGGTAAGAAGGTACACTGATCAGCCGATGACTTCATACAGGAGAATTCGTTTTGTTGAGCAAATTTTACTATGAAGTGTAAAATTGGGGCATCCAGAAGGATGATGAGCGTTAACTGTTAAACTCAAGGAACGGTTCAAGGATGCCTCACAACGAATTTCGTCGGAGAAAACTGCAATTTTTCGGTGCCACTGCAATAGCTGAATTTTCTTCAAAAATTCGCTAGAACGTTTGTTAACGAAAGAAAAGCGAAGCTTCTATTCTAGGCTTTTAGTGACATAGTGACAAAGTGTAAGAGAAACTCGACAAGGTGCTATGTAACGAATTAGGCGTTTTCGCTGTCAGTAATGGCTTTGTGCCCGAAATAGAAGGGTCGTGCATGAGAAGAAGAATGGGGGAACGCATAACACCACGTAACCCTCATGCTCGCAACCCTCCGAACGCAAGGCAATAAAAAATCCATTGTCAACATTGATGATCATAGCCAACGATGTTGTTAAAGAAACGACGTCATAATAAAATATTGAATGTCATACATGCCAAGTAAGTGTACTGATACAATATGTAACGTCTTGTACCTGAACCTAGAATGGGCAAAGATGTGCTTAAACCGGGGTGAATGGGGATTGCGTATCTAATAGGCTAGCGAATCCATTACAATCCATTGATTCATTGCAATGGGGCTCCGCATATGAAAAGCTCGAGGTAGAGCGCAGCACGTAAACAATGACCTTACTGATTTGCTCTTCTTCTAGTGCCTACAACAAGGGCAGTCGTTACGGACTTAAGTTATTATTGATAGGTATTTTGCCACTTTTAGCGAAATTCCGTAGAAATTGTGTGTGTGTGTATTTATATATGCGTTATCCCATACGATAACTCTCCTTAGGATCGAGATAAAAATTCCGTTCTTGTGCCAAAAAATCAAGCATTCCAAAAGAAAGGATGAGTTCGTTGGCCAGCACTTTTTGAGCACATTAAATTGGTCAAACTTCAAAAAATGTGCTAAAAAAATCTCTAAAAATAATTAAAATAAAGAAAAAGAATTAGAAGAAGAAGAAGATTAAAATTGTTAGGTATATATATATATATATATATATATATATATATATATATATATATATATATATATATATATATATATATATATATATATATATATATAAGCAGAATATTGCTCAAATAAAGTTTATCAACTATAAAATAACATTCAAAAATTAATTTGTGTACCTACAAAATTATGCAAAAAAATTACTTAAATACCATTAAAATTTGCTAAAAAATTCAATAAAAACTGAATAACAGATTATTATTATTTAGAATACGTTTTTTGACATAAAAATAATAGTTAACAATTTCCTTGCACATTCGAATTACTTTATTGGATAATATATTGTAGAAACAGGTATTGTGCGCATGCGTTGTGAGTGCCATAATGACAGCCGTAATGTCTTTGACACTGCCGCGCCCTTTGAGTATTAATAAGATGGAGGGCCATTGCTCTGAATTCAACGCTGTTTCCGCGTCAAGGCATACGTGCCACTACAGTCGCGTTGGCTTTGCAATTGACTGACCCGCGCTCGCCACGCTTTTTTCAAATTCAAATGACAATGCAGTTTATTGTAATTTGTTTTGTTTGATATTACTTATTATTGTTACATTTTAGTATTAATCATGTATGTAGACATAACTGTCTAGATATTATGTACATACTTTGGTTCCCATGCCCAAATCTTGGTGCCTCCTTTTTTTTTTTTTTTTTGGGGGGACACAGAACAGCTGATCTACCTTCATAAAAACATCAACTAGAGTGTACTGGCGTCATTTCAACACTCATTCCCACAGTGTAAAAAATATGAAATATTAATGGTGTTAAATAGTGGTGTACATTTGGGGGGGGGGGGGGGCACCCCTTCCTTGCACTCAAAAAGTTTGAAAATAAAAACAATTAAACATTATATAATACGGCACGTTCATACGAACATGCTTCATGACTGGAACTTTTTGATTGTTTGGGTGTTTCTTTATTATAATTATTTTTTATTACTAATATAATTCCCATTTTTGACTAGTATTGATGAGATTGATAGCGCGGGAAATGAATCGTGGAGCAAAAAGAGGTGGCGCAAGGTATCAACAAGGGGGAAGTCATGTATACCACCACGTTCCTTAGATCCTTCGCTCCCTAGCGCCCACATCGGCAGACCTTGTTAGTTCGGAGCCTCATTATTGAATGAGTTGAAGATCACGATAGAACATTATTACATAGTCGTATGGATAATCGTTTGTAAAAGCGATCTAAAAACCAACATGTGATAGAAGGGTGATCAAAAGATGCGTAAACGTGAGTGCTAACATGAACAAGAATCGAAACAACATAATCATTGCTGTGTCCACACTGTTATTTATCAAGAGGAATCTATTGTTGATAAGTGTCGCATCACATATTTCGTGACATAATAATTTTGTACTTGACCAATTATGGTGAGGAATGGAGTACGTATTAGGTACACGGTGAGTTAAAAATCATATGGTTCAAGTTCAATTTCTTGTTAGATATTCATTAGAGAATTTATGGAGATTCGGGGGGACAGGGTTTTGGGGGCGGGGGAAACAATTCCTTTGTATCAAATGTTTGAAAAAATGGTTTTTGAATACGACACATTATAAAGTACTAAAAAACAAATATTTTTATCTTTCGATATGTAGTTGGACAACCCAAGTCAATAAAACCAACACATCCAAGACAAACAGTTCAGAAATATTGCGGTCTATGAATTGCTAACCTTTCTGACAGTTGAGGTAGGTCAGTCTATTGAGGTGGAGGAAGGACAAAAGTAGGTTGATGTGAACAATAGAAAAAGTTTGACTTTGGCTGGCTGGCATGAAAGAACGAGATAGGGATGCGAGAAACAGAAACTGCGAAAATGGAGCTTAGCGTGGAACCTAAGGTATCGATCATTCATGATTTTCGGCTTTTTCGAACAATATATGACTAAACGACAAAGGTGTTTACATTGCATTAGACCTACATAGAGTAAGACGCGCCAAATTTAAGTGTTACGTAGGCACCCGATAAATGCATGCAGAGATCTACAATAAATACAGGTCTCGCACTACCTTTTCAACAAGTAATACAACGTAGAAAAGGGTAAATAGAAGGAGGTAGGTGAAAAAAATATTGTTGTTTCACGACGTTAATTAAACCCCGTATGTGTTACCTAGAGACAAGATGATGCTATGAACCCAGTTAGAGTTTGTTTTAATCCCTAACTTCCCAAGACCCAGAGCTAAGACATATCCATGTCAGAGAAACAACAGAAGTAGGATGTGAGTGTGTTTTGTCCCTTAATGCGAGAAACAAAAGATCACAGATATGTGCTCCCTTAATATATCTTTTACCGATTACCAATAGTAATATTTAATAGATGCCTTCTTCATTTAGCCGTCAAATACCAAGTCAAATAAATCAGAGTGCGAGGAAAGACCATTGACGTCTCTCATCATAATTAAAAACATATGATTGTTGTTTAAATGCCAAATTGAGTACGTGTATAATAAATTATGGAATAGGGATTACGGCGCAGTTTTCAGGTAAATTGAGAGCTCACTAACGTGTGCTGAAAGATTTTCTTGGGATGAAAACTAATGGAGTTAAACTTCACTAGCAACGGAGCGTTGTACGCAAAAGTACACGTACGTACACATTTCTGGGTGAAACAATGGGACACAATTTTTTTTGTTAATCATCCCCAAAGGCAGGAAAAAAAAAGTAATGAGAAAGGAACAATATTGTATTGATACGAAATCAGGAGGTATCAACGTACCGAAACCAGAAGCAGGTAGGTACCTAATGGAAACAGCTGAGGAGAGCGTTTCTGCCATGCTGAGGTTCCCGCTCCGAACATTGTCGGCGACTCGAAAAACTCATCAGCTATCCAAATCTGTGGGTAATTTTCTTTTGCTTCCTCACTACCGAAGGTAGATAAGCTTTGTGTTCGAGTTCGAAATCGAAAAAAATGTGTCCTCCAAACTCAAAATTTCCACTTACCTACTTTATGCGTTTCATAGCTTGCTAATCAATTTTAGTTCTGTGTCTGTCTGTCTGATGTCTGTAGGTGGTAAATCCTTGTCACGCCCAAAACTATACCAAGTTTCAGTCGGATTCCGATGAAATTTCCAGGGACCCATTATTTTCAGAGCCGTCGAATCAACAGTAGCTGGTCGCATGCGCAAACGTGGATTTTTCATAACGTCGATTTCTTATCATCTGTTGGCCCGATTTCGTTGAAACTCTGTAGGTAATTGGGCATATGTTCTAGAAAAATGCCAGATAAATTACATCGCGATTGGTAGAGTAATAACCATTTCGCATGCGCGAAGCTAATATCGATTGACACAACCAAAACTTCGAATGTAAAAGAACGATTCTGATGAAATGTTCCGGGATCTTGCGGGATAGCTTCTAGACGGCCCTCAATAACTTTCATTGCCGTCACATAAATAGTAGTATGTGCGCATGCGCAAACGTTATTTCCTATAACGTCGATTTCTTATCATCTATTAGTCCTATTAGACTAATCTATTATTCTATTAAACTAATAGATCGATTTTTTATGAAATTTTCAAGAATTGTGCGGTTTAGCTTCTAGAAGTTCCCCTATAAATTTTATTGCCGTTGAAGTGATAGTAGTTTGTGCGGATGCTAGAAGTTCCCCAATAATTTTATACGTCCATGTTACAATGCGTGAGGAAGTTATACAGCCCACCCAACTTGGCAGACGTTTTTATACCCTTCCAGAGATTTCAATGGATATTTAACAAGATTCTAATGTTTTTTCTGGTTTAATAGAAACAGTGTAGGTACCTTCCTATTGATACGATTTATCTTATAAGATCATCAATTTATTATCCATGCGATAATGGTGAATATTTTGTAATAACTATTAATATGACTGATGTTTTCCAATTGGTTTTAATGCTAGGAACCTAATACACTTGAAAAAAATGAATGGTAGGCCGTTGTATCCTTCGATCCAAAAATCTCAAGAATCACAAACAAATGCAATGCACATCACTGTTTCTATTGATACAGTGTTTTTATGCTTAAAACAGAGCATTAAAATACTAGACTGGGAGTTTTGTGACTGGTTTGGAGCTTGTTGGCTAAAATATGAAGAACCGTGGAGGAACCTGTATGGTATCATCCAGTTGTAGAATATAACCAACTAACCTATCAATGATAGGGGGGGGGTGACGACACATACCTAAAGTAAACACGTCTCGTAGGCAGATAGGTAAATATTATTTTATGTCCAGATAAGTCTGTTGACTCAAGCATGATTCAAACTGAATGATGGTAGGAAAGAAGGAACGTTTATTGGGGGAAGAGAGTACCTTGCACAGCCAAGCGGCGGACGACGAAGGCAGCCAGTTTACCGCAACGCCACTAGAGAGCAGAGAGATCGAAGAATTGAAGGAACCCTCAGTTCGAAAAGTCAAAGGGAACACAGAAACCACGCAGTGTTGAACAAATATTTTTGTAGGAAGCAACCAATAAAATGTAAAGGAAAGTATCAACGCTTCACGCAGATCCCAACATTAATACATTACAAGTCTTCCGTGCGACTGGTGGTATAAGAAAGCAGTCCGTATAGGGATAACGATGGACTACATCAGGAATCCAAAGCTTGAACAATAATTCTGTAACCGAGAAATCGGTATTTTCCATCATCTTCAACAAGGAAATATTGAAATCGGAACGATATGAAATAAATCTGATTAAAAGAAGAAAAAACCTGTTTAAAGGTGAGGGTTGTATTTGCCACACTGCTTCACAGTCTTACAGAAAACTAGGCAGGTAACTAGTCCACAACAAGATAAATTTAATTCCCACAAATTAATCACGTGTGACCCCAACATGAAGTTTCTATCAAACAAAAATATTGTTTAGAGTTGATCAATATCTGACAAGTAACTCAGTTGGCTTGGTTTTATTAGCAATATAGATAATCTACAATTTTTACATAAAATGAGTGCTTTCTAATAGGTCAGTTGTATGTGGGGAGCATTAGAAATTTCGAGTGACACTTCGTGTTCCATTTCAAATTTTCAATTTACCCCCAGAGTTAAGATCTATTCATGTCAAAATATAAAAAGTTTTATGATAGACCCAATAGATCGTCCTATACATTAGCTCATTTTTATCGATAAAGTCAAAAATAAAGTTATTGCTATGGGGGCTAGATAGATACGGGGCTTATTTCTGGAAAGTCTGACTTTTGAAATCCATTTTCATGCTGAATTTTAACGCTCTTTCATAAATATGTAGGTATGCAAATGGGTTTCTCAGGAGAGTGGAAGGAAGAGATCAGAAGTAACGGGATGCTGGAGTATTCATACAAAAAACGAACCTTCAGTACAGCAAAAGACATAACTATCGGTTAGAATGTTACTATTGGAGAGTATTACCCACGGGAAGGTTGGTGTCTGCCAGTGTTGCCAAAAGTTCCGGGATTGTACATGTACCGGATTTTCACATTATGCACCGAGGTACCGGTTTGTGCCTCAATGTACCGGGTTTTCGAATTTTGAACTGAATAACCAATAAAAGTAAAAGTTAAATCACAAAGTTTCAAAGCTCAAAAAACATTATTTTTGTACAAATACGAAACGGGAACCAGCCATTATCTGTATCTACTCCAGTCTACTCCAGTTCACCATGACTCGAGATGTCTTGATCTGAGAGTTGCCAACACGCACCTACGGGAATAATCACTTTGTGAGGTATTTTAGATCACCATACGACCAGCCTATTTATTGCTTCTACCCTAATACTACTGCCAAAGATAGATTTTCTAATTTTTTCAAATTCAAGCACAAAAAGAGGCACCAACCCCTAACGATACCGGGACCTATCTAACGACATACATCTAGTTTCTATCATGACTAAAACAGGTATATTTCTTTTTAGCTCTGAACTTAATATCTAAAAAGAAAGATATTCATTTCCTTGAAACTGAACAGGATAGTTGGGTACGAAGAACTATATTTCGCTGATTGTAATTTAGACGTGCCCTATGAGAGAGTTGAAACGTTTTATACGTTAGACAAGCAATTTAATTCTTTACGCTGCATTTTATGTGTTTCTATGCGTAGAACTCGGTTCTATATCTGCAACTAAGTACCTACTACCATATGATTTAGTACGGACAATTATTATTAAGTTCGTAGACATCGATCTCCAGTTCGGGGAGAATAATTTTTCGTGAAAACCCTAGATTTTTATCATTTAATAATGATTAACATGACGTTTCCATTTGTTTTCGTCCGTCACGAGCGTCACGGTGGGGTTTTCTATTGATTTTCACGTACAACCAATGCGTTACTAGGGAAGTGTAACTCCCTTGGTTTTCATAGCAGGAAAATCGTTAGCCACTTTTTGGAATACTCTCATTTCATCACAGCATCACATAATTCCTAAGCCTCTGTAGTGTCAAGGAAAGCTGATTTTACTGCTCAGCCATACACACTCAGTTATAAACTAATATTGCTAAGTAACCATAATGAACTAATAATCTGTAAAATTAATCATTATTAAATGATCCGACTGTAGAACCGGGTCTACCGACCGTTTTTGACGTGGACATTGGCTGGCCTACGTGAGTACGAAAATTAGTACAGAAAAATGCAAAGGTTTTGTTCTTTTTCTATTGATTTTCACGTACAACCAATGTGTTACTATAGCGAAGTTCAACTCCCTTAAATTTCATAGCAGGAAAATCGTTCGCCACTTTTTGGAATTCTCTCATTATATCACATTATCTCATGATCCCTAAGCGTGTCACATGTCAAGGAAAGCTGATTTATGACGCAAAGTTATAAACTAATATTGCTAGATAACCATAATGAACTAATAATGTGAAAAGACGGCACTAGGTACATGGTAGGTATACTATTGAGTATTAGGTACTTGTACGATGCGTAGAACTCTGATCAGCTGATGGGCTCCTACAGCTGATGATTTCTATCGTATTTAATCCATGGAGCTGAAATTATGAGACGATTGAACTGATTGGCTCATTCCTATTCAGCTGAGTGAGCTAAATAGTCTCCTGTTCATCCTAGGAAGTTGAGATTTGATAGGGTGACTCTCTGGGGCACTAAGAGACGATTGAAATTATTGGATCGTACTAAACCAGCTGAGTGAGTTAAATTCTCTCCTGTTGCCCCTAGGAAGTTGAGATTTGGTAGGGAGACTCCCTGAGACATTAGGAGACGATTGAAATTATTGGCTCTTTCCTAATCAGCTGAGTTAGCTAAATTCTCCCCTGTTCATCCTAGGAAGTTGAAATTAGATATGGAGACTCTCTGGGACACTAAGAGACGATTGAATTGATTTTGGGTCTTTTCTGATCAGCTGACTGAGCTAATTTAATTGAGACATTTTGACATGGATATTTATCACCTGTCATGGGTCATTTCGCATCTGAAGCCTGTCTTTTGTCACCTGTCATGGTTCGTTTCGCATCTGTCATAAATATGTATTGAAAACCAAATAGACATATCCATGCCTCGATTTTTTTCCGTGTTAGCGGTAAAAATTGACATGATCATATACAGGTTGTCTCGTGTTTTTCAACTCCGATAGGAAGTGCAGTTTGGTAGTGCTACAGTTTAAAATAAAATCAGGTCAAATACAAGTAGAACTATGACTTACGTTTGCTAGCGCTCTACGCGACATCTTACAATTACTGAGTCAACTGCAAAACTTCATTAATTATCTCGGAATACTCGGAATAGATTTCATTGTTCCATTAACTGTAACTGAATCACAAACAGCGTGGGGACAACTTCTCTACACAGTTCCTTAGGCTGTTACTGTGAATGCGTATTCTGACGAACTTGTTCTGACGGATCTGTTCATACGAATTGGTCGCAATGAATCGTCAGAACAAGGTCGGATGGGTGGATACACTGGCTAACCTCCTAAGGTTGAAAGTATTTTTTCAATCGTTCAATCGTTTGATTCGGAGTTATTCAATTTTTAAGATTTTTTTCGGGTTTTTGATCTAACATCACTTAAAATAGCCATCTCTCCCCTAATTTACAATGTAATCCTAAAAATAGATATATCGTTGGAAAGAACGGTAAATTTCCTATCTCCCTAAGGTATTATATTCTTTTCCCTTAAAATCATGTTTTTATTTTTCGGTACAATAAAACGGTCATTTGCTACACCAATAACTAAGATAAAATTGGTTTGATGGTCTAATCCAAATTAAAAGCCCCGAAATGTACATACCGAATTTCCGCCTCGTGGCTGAATGAACTTAAGCGTGTTTCAATTTTGTTGTTTACATAAATAAATAACTTTTTTCATTGAATTTTTATCCCCCGCGCACCAAAAATCTAGGACAGAAATGCCTGTTTTTCGTGAAGCAAATTAAAACAATGAACCATACAGATTACTGTAAAATGTTTCGGGTTTCTCGAGGGTTGGTCAATGAAAAGTCTATATTCTAGACCGACGTTTCGAAATATTTATATTTCATCTTCAGGGCTTGGAAAACTGTATTCGGACGCTTATTTCATATCCTCGTCATAGAGCTGTAGTAGGTAGCTTATCTACTTAAACAACATCTTTGGGTACACTGCTGAGAAAGCTGAGAAAAAACTTTGGGGTGTACTGAGAAAACATTATTTGAGTGATACTGAACAGAGACTAAAATTGAAGGTATAAGAGGTGTATAACAGCAACGTGGACGAAAATACTATCACAGGTCAATGAGATTACACCTAGTAATACAACATGATTCATACGAGAGAGGAAAATGTCTCATACATCACGAAGAAACCATAATCCGGGACAACAATAAATTGTCAGTACTGTTCAACAACTAAGAAACGGTATTTTCAGAGGTGAAAATGGGATGAAAAACGGGCTGATGCAATTTATTCCTTGTTCGTTCCTACACCTTGCTGCGTAATATATGACCGGCTCGTCGCGCTCTGCATACTCTGTAATCGAGAACCGAGATATCAAGACTCGGGATCTGGAGTTTGTAGAGGCAACGGCGGATTCAAAGAACTCGGTCAGCCCATGTAATTAGCAGGAGGTCGAAGAAGGTATTATCAGCTAGGTCTATTTTAGAGAATCCAGATTAGCATTCAACTGATCCGAATACACCGAATTCGTTGGAACCTCAAGCTCATTATAGAGCTAGGGTGTAACCAATTAATCGGAATTAACCCTTGACGATTTACATAATATTGCATTTGAAAGGTCAAGGACGTAATATACATACCTACTATTGCACTGTCACCACTTGGCTGGCTCGCTTAAGTTCATCCGACACGTGTCAACGTCTAACTAGTCACATCTAATTGATGAGGGAATAGTAATGCGTAGTAGGTTACCCGAAAGGAGGAACTGAGCCACTACAACCAACAGATACATATTAAAGTTATAGGATGTAGGTTTGATGATATCGATGGGATAACTGCTGTGTGGAGGACGAAAACAGGGAAAGTTGAACGATCATTAGGTAGGCATTAGGGAACCATAAATTCATCGGCCATGAAACATCGCGTGATCTCACAGCAATAAACGAATTAATAACCAAACGGACTAATGTAGTTATTCGATAAATTGGTCCAAATCGGGATCGAGTAACTGATATATTTATACATACAACTACATGTAACAACCATTGCTGTCATTCATAGTAGTTGAGTTTACCAACAGTTTGTGATTTAGGTGTTTTATACCAAAAGGAAAATCATCGTTGGAAGTGGAAAGAGCTATGCGAGAAAAAGTAGTGGGAGGAAAGAACCTGAATAGGTGATGAGAGGCTGATCCAATAGAAAAATGTTTCAGAGCCCAACAGCTAAAATGATAAAACGTGGAACATGCTTTTAGAATATGTTTTCAATATTGCTAATAACCTAATTTGTTGTTGACGATAATTCAAAGAAAATTAAGCCATTACAAGCTCAGACAGTAGATTAGAATGACTCAACACTTCTCAACCTGTCCACAAGTAAAAAAAGGCCACATTTTGACATTTATGATCTCCGGTTAAGTAGGTAAATATAGATATACAATTACAATCAACATTGATAAACGAATCTGAAAATGGAAGAGATTATTTTAGAGGGTAGCGAGACTAGAAGGTGGAATTTTAGCATAAGTTACAAATCAAGAGCTTCCAAACATTAATTAGTCAACATAAATATTAGCTAACACGTTAATATTATCGGTCGTCCCTGTTTCTCCAATGGCAAAAAACGTGAAAACCATATTTTGAAAACGGATCGTCATATTGACTTCGGAATGGTATGGTTCAATTCAGGAAGGAAAATTACATGAGAGAGGAAAGGATAATGTATAAAAGAAAATCCTCATTTATGCAGCACAACCATTTGAGCTGATTTTGAAAATAAAAAAAGGCCCGAAAACTACAAAAATTGTGCTAAAAATGGCACAATTTTGATTTTTTTGGTTAATTTTCTTCCATTTTTAGAGATTTTTTGTTTACGTTGAAAAGTATCAAATTTCCTTTTGCATTACTACTAGGGTGATGATAGCGTCAAAACAGAGAGGTATTGTAGGTGAAGATTTCACAGCAGATACGTCATTGTACTAGCAATAACCTAAACCCATTCGCAAACGCTTCTTAATTCTTTTTCTCGAAAACTAACAATATACGAGTATATTGTCGTCCTTCCTTCTGTATTCATTTATCAACATATTTATTTACTTATCAAATCATTTATTTAAATACTTATTTATCAACAATAGGCTACATCCCCCTCATCTCGCAAAACCTGCCCCGAAACCTGCTCAGGGGTTCATAAAGTCATAAAGATCTACGTAAGACTGTGTTCGAAAATCAGATCTTTACCTGCTCCAAAAGCTGAGCTACCGATTTTTAAAGTTCATTATCCACTGTCTTATGGTTTGTGGAAACGATTTTTTATTTACGACTTACAGAAAGTATTTACCCACTACCCGTAATAATAGGGGTGAACCGCTACCTGGAACCATGATCACAGATACACACATGGGATAAGATTTAAGAAATGGTTTATCTAAAATTCTGCCCATGTTGCGCGATGCGTGAACGTGATCGGAAGAAATCATTACATTTATACAGGCCGAGCAAGAAAAAACTAAGTCGTTCAGATAATTCCATAACTGAAAATTCAATAGGACATTGTGATTTTGAAGGAGAGAGAATTCATCATAAGTGTTCAGGTTAACTATCCTGATTAAGAAAAAGCATGAAAGTAGAGCACCTAGCCATGGTTAATTTCGCTTACATACCGTATTTTCGCAACACTTAACGAGCCTTGACTGCCATGAAACTTACCTGAAACAGAGAAAACGAAGATTAAACATGGCCTCAATAGTTACTCAAAATGAAAATGAGGAATAGATGGAAATAGTGAAATAATTTTTAAAAAGGATCAAATGATTAGAAAAAGGTTAATAATTATTTCTGTATTGGATATGCCTTACTGCCAGATCATTAGTACGCGCACAATTACTAAATGAAGCCTAAGCTATAACTCATCATTCAAGTATGAATAGGTAAGGTGAGAAGTTTTTAAGCGCACCTACCGAGAGAAATTTAATGAATTAAAGTGAAAAACCTACCTACGCTGTTCTGTTCCGTATATAGATAAAGAAAGGTCTAGTGCATCCACGAACTATTCATTATAAGCATAACAACAGAGATAGGTATATATTACATACCGAAAGCAAATTAATGAGAAAAAAACTACCTACGCCTAAATTGCCCCCGTCTTATTGGTTCATTTTTCAAGAAACCCCTCGATTTCATAGGAAAACAGTTCCAGTAATGCAACATGATCGTATGAGCGAATTTTCGTAAATTATCGTATTGTACAATGTTATTGTTTTGAAATTTGAGGGTTTTGAGTGCAAGGAAATTTTCAACTATTAATTTTATGGCAAAAAAAGTATTCAAAATAATTAGCTTCTATTCAAATAGAGATATTGGATTTTTAGCTTTTTGCAGTTTTTATCGATTTATTAGCAAATTTTAATGAATTTTAAGTGTATTTTTTAGTATAATTTTGTACATAAATTTTTGAATGTTATATTTTATAGTTAATAAACTTAATTTGAGGAATATTCTACCAAAAAATATAAATTTAACGATTTTTAGCCTTTTTTTGTTTTTTTAAAGTACATTTTTGAAATTATACCAATTAAAGAGCTCAAAAAGTGCTGGCCAACGAACTCATCCTTTTGTTCGGAATGCTTGATTTTTTGGCTCAAGAACAGAATTTGCATCTCAATCGTAATCGTCTGGAATGACACACACACACACCGTCCGTTACGTTTGGAACCACCCTGTATGTATGTGTCATTCCAGACGATAACTCCTTAGGATTGAGATAAGAAGTCCATTCTTGCACCAAAATATTAAGCTTTCCCAACGAAAGGATGAGTTCGTTGGCCAGCACTTTTGGAGCACATTAAGTTGGTGAAATTTCAAAAAATGTACTTAAAAAATCACTAAAAATGGCTAAAATCGGTGAAAAATCGTTAAATTTATGCATTTTTTGTATGTCTTTACTATGGCACATAAATGAAAAAGCTTCACGAGGGGGAGCGTCACGCGGGGGAGCGTCACGCGGAGATTCCCTAATGATCCCACGATTCTGAGATTTGGTATGTAGCCCCTTGAGGGACTTCTGAAAGAACACAACTGACCGATCCCAGATCAGCTGAGTGGCTCTAGAATCCAGTTTTTTCCCTAACGATCCCACGATTCTGAGATTTGGTATGTGGGCCCTTAAGGGACTTCTGAGACCGATCCCAGATCAGCTGAGTGGCTCTTCCCTAATGATCCCACGATTCTGAGATTTGGTATGTGGGCCCTTGAGGGACTTCTGAACACAACTGACCGATCCCAGATCAGCTGAGTGGCTCTAGAATCCAGTTTTTTCCCTAATGATCCCACGATTCTGAGATTTGGTATGTGGGCCCTTGAGGGACTTCTGAACACAACTGACCGATCCCAGATCAGCTGAGTGGCTCTAGAATCCAGTTTTTTCCCTAATGATCCCACGATTCTGAGATTTGGTATGTGGGCCCTTGAGGGACTTCTGAACACAACTGACCGATTCCAGATCAGCTGAGTGGCTCTAGAATCCAGTTTTTTCCCTAATGATCCCACGATTCTGAGATTTGGTATGTGGGCCCTTGAGGGACTTCTGAACACAACTGACCGATCCCAGATCAGCTGAGTGGATCTAGAATACAATACGGGGTTTTATAGGAAGGGGAAAGGGGGCGCAAAGACATAAAATGTCTCTCGTGGTTGCGTACTTGTACGAAAGCTGTATCCACCGTATGAGTTTCAAGAGGTTCTAATACCAAATATTCTGAGAGGAGCCACTCAGCTGATCTGGGATCGGTCAGTTGTGTTCAGAAGTCCCTCAAGGGCCCACATTTTTTCAGGATATTGCTGTACTATATAACATATAACATATATGTGTTATAAATACATGTAACATAGAACATTCACAAAATTTATTTACAAAATTACGCTGTTCTTGCAATTTCATTAAAATTTGCTTAAAATCGATTAAAACTGCAGAAAAGCTAAAAATCCAAAACCTTTCTTTGAACAGCAGACTATTATTTAGAATACGTTTTTGCCATAAAATTAATAATTAACAATTTCCTTAGACTAAAAAAGATCAAATTTCAAAACAATTCAACATTATGCGATAAGATAATTTAAAATTCGCACATACGATAATGCTGTATGGCAGGATCCCCCGTCTTACACGCAAAAAAAGGAAAAAAAGTCTTCTCTTGGTCGAATAAATTGGAATAATATCGAAAATAATAAACCAAAAAACCTCGGATACCTTGGTTCTGTGCGACTTTCAAGCATTCGACGCACCTGCTAAATTGTGTATCGTAGAACTAACAATGAAGAATTAAATTAGTGAATGATAGCTTCATTCCTTCATAGCTTTCACGTCCATCAAAAGAAGAGAAAAGCGGTCTTTCACTAAAATTTCAATTATGTACTTGCGAAGAAAGATATTTCCATAGAGTTGGAAAAGAGCGCTCTAGGTCTTTGAAATTATTAAGTGCTCCCATTATAGTAACCTAAAGATGATAATAGTTTTTCTTGATTGAAGCAGGGATTGTGGAACTGAGGAATCCTATTTCCTCATGTCTCGTTCCAAGGTTGAAACGAAGGCAAATCAGCTTCAGAAGGGTGGAATTCTTAATTAGAATGGAGATGACTGGGCGTTGATCTCATTTGAATCTGGTTCACTCTCTTCTCGTACGAAATTAATACCAGCACGCTGACAGAGCCATCACTTCTAGATGGATCAACCGATAGATAGCGCCAAACCGCACATCTATTGCTAACTTAATGTAACATAAACGTTGATTATCAAGTTGCTCCACTAAGAAGCATTGCCATATCAATAAGTAACATATCTTTGATGAGGAAGTCTTTCCCTACTCTGATCTACTTGAGATGATTGTGTTGAGTTTTGATCTGAATAGATCATGTTTTGGACGTAATATAATTGTGAGAATCATTTATGAAAACTGCAATTGGAATTGTGTTATAAGGTATAACTAAAACTTACCAGGGAGTGATGAATAGTTTACTATTTTATTATTTTAGTTTATTATTTGTAATAGTTTACTAAATATTAATGTTGCCAAACATTAACAACCGAAGAGTGTTCTTAATGCTTTGCCACGTACCATTTAAGGTGTATAATCAAGTTCGGTTCGAGTGGAAATCAGCAAATGCAAGATTACCTTCCTGTGATAAATTTACAAGCAATATCTTGAAAAATGAGCTAAATGTTCCAAAGCTAAATGCTTGGTTCCAAACCCAAACGCGCAAGATATTCCGACCGATTAAAAAAATAAAATAACATGAAAAAACATCAGACAGAAAACTCTATTTTAAAAAAGTTTGGAAAACACGCTTTTTTGTGAGTCATTTCCATATAAATCTGTTTTAAAGGGGCACAAAAAAAAAAAAAAAAAAAAAAAAAAAAAAAAAAAAAAAAAAAAAAAAAACAGCGAGAGAAGTCTGAGAAATCAAACGCGTAGTAAGGTTGAAAGCACCCAGAGCTGTGAAAGAGCCATTTCATATGAATGGAGCGCTCGTTGTTCCGGAAGATGATCCGCTCCGCATACGTCTGTCACCCTACAACGACCTGTGCATAGGACGGGCGCCAGGGTTGGTTGGTTTCTCAATTTTTCTTTCCGATTTCCATTGGAGATGTACCGATGAGTGACAGCAGACCTACACCGGAGCCTTTTTCTTTTTTTATTGCTCGCCAAATGGTTTTGGCGTCATGGACTCAAGAGCGTCAATCAGGCTCCTCCGAAAAAGGACTGGGGTGGTTTACCTCGTCTACCCATTCTCGAAACTTGCCTATCTCTAGCTACGGAAACACGAGCCCGACGCCAGGCCAATTAAGACAGGTTTTTCCTTCCTCACTACCAAACTAAGGGGATCCTTGTGACTGTTCCAGAGCTCGAAAAAATGTGTCCTCCGAAATCAAAATGTTCACTTGATTTTCGCACGTATTGATTGTTCACAGCAATTATTGAAAAATGTGGGGTTCGTGTAGATGGATGAAGCTAACGTCGGTTCCCCATACATTACATCACTGTAGGACCAATGGAAGCGTGCGCACATGAAAAAACCAACTTCTTAAAGCTCCTAACTTTCACGAAATTCTTACGATCCTATCACCCGACTTTGCCTGCGGATAGGGCGTATTTCGGAAGGGATTTGGAAGGATGAACAATGATAAAATTTGTGGGCAAATGTGAAATTCATGTCATAGGCAGAACGCCAGAATTTTTTGGCCTATTCTGATGAAAGTTTTAGGTACCTATGTTCCAATCTAACCCCAAGAAGGTACCCTGAATGTCCGACCGTCAATAGAGTGCGCGCAAGCGCAAACGTGAATTTCGTGCGTAAATTATATTGTTCAGGATCCAGTGGCACTAATTCACTGAGTTTATAGTACCTAGGTAGAATGATACAAAAAATACGAAACCTCAGCTATAGTTTGTTACTAATGATGACTTTACCGTCAAAATCGATTCAACATCATAACTCATAATTTTTTTTGGAATTACGCAAAACTTTAGTTGCTACCCAACTTGGCAGACTTTTATTTTCAATTTCATTTTGCATCCTGAGTTCACTTTAAATGAAAAAACAAATCGTTGACCTTCAAAATCTAATTTCCCGTTTGCACTCTGATTTCTAAAAATTCCTGAATGAATTGGAACTTCCGACTCTCTATTGGAACAGAAATTCGAACGATGCCATAAAGGAATATTTGGGGGTGGTTTGGCCGTACATTGTACTCAATGAACATTCATGCACATGAAACAACTTCGATTTTCATCAGATTTTTTGTTTAATGGCATGTTATCTCACAGGTAGGTCCCTAGAAGATCACCTATGAATTTCAACAAATTTGAATAAATTACAATCAATGCGCAAACATTACAATCTATCAACTTTAAAACTTTCACAATTTCCTACGAATTTCTATGACGTACGACAGACAGATGCGTGCGATTCAAATCAAGTCTTGAAAGGTCTTAGGAATTCCCGATGAATGGTGGGTATTCCGTTTCAATCGGAAATCGTAACACCCACTGAATAAAGGACATTTTCTTTGCTCTGCTTTAGGCTCCTGACCCAAGACAATGGCTTGTAATAATCTAATTAATTACTGTAATTATCAGTATACGAACGTTTTAGCAGAGTGATATCACATCATTTAGGAATGGCAGTAGCATGAATGCTTAATAAAGATTTCCATCGTAACTCATGCGATTACATCAAATTGTTATATATATATATATATATATATATATATATATATATATATATATATATATATATATAAATAATCTTACAAGCATATAATTTCGCAGTAGTTTGCCGTGCAGTATGTTTTCCGGTATTTAACCTCCAGGGTTTGCTGAGTAGGTAGAATGTCATTTGCTGATCAGAAAAACATTTCGATAGGCACCACATGACCAACATTCATCCATTTATCCATTGATGGATAATATACGAATTATGAAGTTTACAAGTTATTACCGTACTTCGAATCGATATGAAAGTAGATATAATCTATAATGAAAGGAGACCAAGGCAGCCAAGGGTGCAAAGCATACCTTACATCAGATGTCAAACATCTAGCGTGCTCGTATACGCGACAAACCGGTCTATATTTATCATCAAATGTCCATAATCGTTTAACGCTCTCCTCGTCAACCTTGTAATAGTTGTTTGTAAGCAGCCAAACCGATATGGCCTCCACCGCTATAGCATCTCCGATTGGGAAAATGAGCGAGTGCACATTCCACGAAGATCATTGATAAGTTTGCCATCTCATCGATCCACATGGTTCATTTTCAGGTCAATTTGTCTTTTGTCGCTCTATCTATTTGTATTATCAAATAACAACCCCTTAGTACATGAATAGCTACAATCACGCTACATGACTATAAAATCGAATTTTAAAAGAACTACTCATATTGATTCACTTGATAAAAACTGAACATTCGCAGTATCACCAAAAATATAATATCCATTTTTCTGGCTTTGGCTCAAGATTGAAAAAAAATTGTAGGTCGTAAGAATAAAACCATTTAACAGTCAAATAACGTTACATATGAATAGCCCACAGATATATTATGTCTTCTTCCTTCATTACTTTTGGGGAGATAGCCTGAGTCTAAAGATATTCAAAAAATGTTTTACAGCCTGGTTTAAAGGGTACAAATCATATGACCGTGAGATTCGGGCTATTCAACACGGTCTAATACATTGATAATCACCTATTGAGTCAAAACTTAGTGTTCTCAAATAGGTCCAGAAGTTTCCTAACCCACAGAACAAGAAAAACATAGTATATACTGTTGGCGTAAACGCTTTTTGGCCTGAAAGGTCCCATAATTTTAGAATGACCCACACATACAGGGTGTCCCGACTTAAGTTCAACAAACTCTGAGAGTCACTTGATGACACCAGATCTACGAAAAAGATGGCTGTTCAACATTGAACTCGTACAATAATAATAATTTAAAAAAATAACGTGAGAGGGAAGCTTAGGAAACGATAATGTATTAAAAGGTAGTCAAATCCGAAAAATCTAATAACTGGTTCATTGTTGTTGAGAAAGCTCAAAACTTGAACGCATAATACGATTTTTCCTTTAAATAAAACTCAGTTTGACGAGTTGACAACCATTCATACCGCATTTCCTTATATTCTTAAATAAAAGAAAAGAGCCTCCCGAAATCGGAACAGAGGAAGCCTAAGAGGTGAAAAAACCTTTCAACTCTCAACCCAACAGGAGATGGGAATTGAAAAGTCAATGGAGACAATCTTGTTGATAGGAGAGTCGGGAGGCCGGTATTGTATAAAGTAATGAAAATGACATTCTTGTAGTAGATAGAAACATGGGGAGGTGATATCGCAGCAACCATACTCCGGTCGGTGTTCCCGCATCGTCGGATATTGACAACGGCCGAAAATACAGATCGGACGAGGCTGGACAAGGGTTGCCACCATGAATAATAAATTATCGTCTTTCCCATATCGTGGCAGGGAAATGGAACAACGATGTATGCAATAAACAAGGGGATCGGGGCAGCTCAAGTAAGAATAAAATGAATCTGCTACTTGGATTGACCTAAAAATAACTGGATTAGATGGCTAAAAATCAATCTATGTCAGTGCCATCTTAACCAAACAAAACCTGCAGGAAATCTCATGCACGGACTGTGTGGATAGGTTTGCCTCATATATTGGAATCCATTGAGGCGAGATCAGCAAAGGCTGCACGAAACAAATCACTAAATGACGCATAAGCGTTACTTATACAACTTAATCAGTGATAATGCGCCTGAATGAATTGCTTCCAATGAATAATTTTGGTTTGTCAATTGCGATATTTTGTATTTAAAAGGCGATTCTCGTGGTAGAGTTCATTCTTCAGTACGACTGGTTGACAAATAGTAAAAGAACACCGTTCGACAGATAGGGTGTTTCTAATTCGAGACGCTGTTAGCGAATTTTCGTAGGAAATGAAGCTATTGCAATAGCTCCAAAATTTTAGAATCGACATTTTCGAAAATTACCTTCGTCGAAATCCGTTTTGAGACATTCTACAATCAAGCTTTTCAAATGAAAAGGGCAAATTCGTAGGCTAAACTTTTCTGAGCACATGGTCAAATTTCAAAAACTGCTGAAAAAATCACTGAAAATAGCGAAAAACGGCTAAAAATCGTTGTTTATATTTTTCAGCAGAATATTGCTCAAATAAAGTTTATTAACTATATAATGGAACATTTGAACATTTACGTACAAAATTAGGCTGACAAATGTACTTGAATGTCATTAAAATGTACAAAGAAATCGATAAAAACTGCAAAAAAGTTGAAAAATCCAAAATCACTGTTTGAATAGCAGATTAACTACTATTTAGAACACGTTTTTGCCATAAAAGGAGTAGTTGACATTTTCTTCGCACTCAAAAAGGTCAAATTTCAAAACATTGCAAAATAATATAATACGATAAATTACGAAAATTCGCTCATACGCTCATGCTGCATGACTCGAACTTGACATTTTATTGACTGGCTTATCAAGGAAGCATGTACCATGCTGAAACTGAACACAAACACACACACACACAACCGCATTATCAACAAATTACGCGTCTAAATTACACGGTATAAGGTACCGTAATGGAACTCACAATTGGCCCCGGACTTGGTTCCTTCAATCCTTCAAGCACGCTAGTTCCGGCGCCCAAGTCGAAACTTGAAGGTATCCCCGTCATCAGAAAACCCTCAGATAGAAATGTGCAGCATCAACGAATTGGTAAAGGCAGTACGCAGAACGAAGCATAAATTTCCCTCATCCATTTTTGAGTGAGTGCATGCCGGTCATTGCTCGAGAATCACGTTCACACTTATTGTTTACCACTTGAGTTCCCTCTCTGATCGGTTTATCCAGACCGCTGGTTTCGTATATACGGAAGGCTCATATTTGTTCAACTCGCAATCGATAGCTTGCGTTGCCAGCGGTCCAAACTGCCAGTATCTTCTTGTTTTCCGCTCTTCGTTTTAATTCAGTCGAGCGAAAAACGTTTTCCCGCTGATTCGATGAGTTCGCGATTCATCCAGATTTCCTAAACATTTGAATTCCGTGCAGGGCGACAACCGAAGCAGCTTGACGATGACGACGGCTTGGTTTAATGGAGCAGATTCCAACATCAATTAAAATATATCGTTTAGTCAAACGGCGATAAACCATCGGCTGTTAACGAGAAATAGTGGCTAGCAGTTGTCACACGGGTGGATTGTCACATTGACCGTTTCACCCAATGAAAAGAGGTCGCCGGACGGCCGGCGCGCCGTGGCCTGACACCTCTGACATTCAGGAACGGCATCCATCCCTCCGGTAAGTCAGTATTTACTTTAATTTTGGCGCAAAAACGTTTTTGTGTCCAGATCATTCGTTTATTTAAAAACAAACAAAAAAACACAATGAAACTGGCAGGGGATCACTTACACTCTGATCCGCATATTCCCTGAAAATTTCATCAAAATCGGATGAAAACTGTGGAAATTGAGCTTGTTTCAAGGATTTGCAGAAGCATTTGAAAAAGGAAAAAAACCCTATTATTGGGAAAAAACAATAAAATTAAATTGTGGCAAATGCTACACTACACTAGAATGATACATTGTACCTAGTTTTGATAAATATATGTATGTATGTGCATAAATACATCGGCTTCCTGGAACACGCTTTAGATTCAAACTAAAATAAATTTATGTAATGAACTGAAAACGCCAACCGATTTAGTTTGTATGAACCAGCTCTTTTCAAATACTATGTTGCGGAGGGCATGAGATATGGCGTGATGTGTGATAAATTCAGAGCTCTCCAACGAGTCATGAACCACAACTGAGGGGGTGGGAAATGAGCAAATTTCAACTTCCTAGTAACGATTAGATGTGCGTGAGAAGCATTCGCAAATAGTACGTAATGCTACTTCAAAACACGATTTCTTATTGGTTAAAAGTGGAGTATCCAAGGAAAAACGCTGCAAATTATTACACAATGGTTTATTATTTCTGTATTAGTAGCCCTTCTACGCAGATCATTGGTCTATAATTATTTTTAACCCCTTACAGCTTAAAAGGCTGATCCCTTTTATCAAAATTTCATGAAAAACTGTTACTGAATACAGTTTTGGCCGAAATTATTTGAACACAGACTGGCGCACACGGAACCAAAATTTTTCAAAAATCACGAAAGACAACAAAAAGCAAAATTTGATTTAAGAGTACAAAACGTTTACTATGTAGGACAATGAACATTATTATAAATTAAAATCTTCCAACTGCAGTAGAGATTGAAAATTCCATAAATATCTAAACCTATGGCAATGATTAATTATTTTGAAGCGAGGTAAAGTAGAAGGACATCAGTTAGGATAAATCATTGATTAACTTCGTCAACCTACGGTATAAAGTAAGACTTGAGAGGAGAATACTGAACAAGCTTCAACGGACTTGCGATTCCAATTCATTTATTATGCATTCCTTCCACAGCATTAGCTAATAAAACAGACAAAAATGAGAAATTTCCCGCACAAGAGTCAAGTTCAAGGGCCATTGATCCTGAAAACTCCAACTCCCCTACAGAAAAAGAAAAGTTGTTTTGAGTCTCTCCTAGCTTATAAAACATTACACCAACAGAGCTTGCCAACTTCGAGGAAACTTAATTACGCGAAATTAGACGTTTATTACTAAAATAAAAGTAACCGTCAAGTGACAATATATTACACGTCGGAACATATTTCATGGAAAACAGGATACCTACCTCAGAGTGCGTTCATTTTGTAGAAAACACTTCGTGGTCAATTTTGCGCTGCCCCACAATGTACGTGTATACATGAAGAAGTGAGAGGACGGGAGAAACAATAGGGCGACAGAAGACTTGATTAATTTCCAGCTCGTAACCTCATTTCTTCTTGGCAGCGGATCTAATTTCAACATCGGTGCCCGCGTGGAGCAAATCAACGAGAATTTTTCCTCTAAATGAGTAGATTGTCGTAAATCCAGCGAGAAGCCTCAACCCGGAAATAATGTATTCAACGAACCGCACCATGATCTGCGTTATGTAGGTATATACGAGTATATTCCATTGAAATTGTGAACGTTTCAGGCGGATTAGTGTTCGCAGCGAATGATTTAATATTCATAGTGTCGAAATAGGGACGTTAGGTACCTAGATAGATTTCACGTTCGTTTTCCAGAAAGCATTAGCGGGAAGGCAAACCATACGAAATCATTTTTCACCCATTGTCATGAAGGTCAACCTCAGCTTCAAGAGATGTTACTACTTCAGGTTCCCGTGGCACACGACCTTCAGAGATAATATTGTGAAATGATTAATTTCATATGATATCTACGAAGGCATCTTGCCAAGTCGCATATTCTCAGGTCGCAAGAACTGCAATGTGCATTAGTAGGTACAAGACACAAGAAACAACATTACTGGCGTTACCGAAAAACAGAAAACAGGAAGGTACTTAGCCCGGAAATCCTTCAAATAAATTGATAATATCAAAATACTGTGCATATTAAATACATAGCAGGTAGGATAGGTAGTCTGGGTAGCTAACTAATACTGTAACCGCGATCGGTGTAATCAGTAGTGCCTTTTACCGCTTGAGAGTACTCGCGTTATTTACGAGTTAGCTAGACAGTTATCTGCCAAAAGGCCACTGTGAACACCCAACTTTACTCAAGTAATTTCTGTATATTGAGACCAGCATTATGATGAACACGGTCCGGTCCGATTTGATTATGCAACCGGTAATCAAGAGGTTTAAACCCTTGTTAAAGTGTGATAACCGAGAAACCTCCTCCTCAACGTAATTTCATTAAAGGGAACAACTGAATAATTACTTGTCCAGAATCACGACCTTGAAGTTTTCAATTTCACAAAGGTTTAAACTAAGCTTTGAAACCCTATGGATAAGGGGTGGACATGGCAACACTGTTGGCACGTTGGGTCAAGAAAACAACTATTTAATTTAGCTATATCCATTGCTGATTCTAGGGATTAACCCCCCTTGGAGATTTTAGAGGTTCTGCTTTCCTACAACAACAATCTGGTGCAACGTACCCTGAGGAGGTTAGGGTTAACTCCGGATTACCGAGACAACTATGTCAGATCCGTTGCGACATTATGACGAGGAAGTGATCGGGGTTCCCATGATAGACGGAACTTCCCATGGTGGCAAGAGGGTTACTTCAATTACCGCATAGTGTGATCGGTTAGTAACAATACAGGATTAAGAGCACCTGTTGTTACAATGAGAATTTGTTTTTTATAAACAAGCCCAACAGAGAAATTACCGAACTGGTATTACAAGGTAAGTCAGAAATATGGTAGCATAGAAGGTAAAAATATGAAAAAGAAAATATGAGTCGTTTTTTGCCACAAATACGCTCTCACTCATGCATGTGATTACAAAGTTACATTTAATCCTCAATAAGGAGAAATACAACGGTTCGGACAGGTGAATAAGTAGACTTCCAAGTCAAATGCTTGAGAAACCCTGCTGTCACTCAGCGACTTCTTTTCTTTGATAATGCACTCGATTATGAGTTATTGAAAAATTATCATTATTTATTACCTATCCAATAAACCAGAAATAATGCAATGATAAGAACACGAGTTTGGGCTAACCTAAACATAACATGGAAAAGCCCAACATTTATCCACCCGTTAAGTAAAATTACCAACGAATCACATTTATCAAGCCATGGATTTATATTAGGTATATATTTATTCATTCTGTTGAATGAGGCGTATCATACAAAACCGCATTTTCACGTTGGAATTTCAAAATAGAAACACTTGTCCATCGTCAGCATTCGATGAAGTAATTTCATGCGCGTAAAGGATGGAAATAGTACAGCGAAGAGTAGAGTTGCTGTCGGATTTCGCTATGCATTCAGGTACCTACTGCACCTCAAAACAATACTGACTAGGGGAGTGCGCGGTTAAGTCCAGCGCCGATCTCAATGAAATATTTGCTGGAGCTTTTACATCAAAAATTATTAGACACTTATTTTGCCGTTTGACATAATGGGCCCTTGGAGCTTCGATAAAAATCAAAAAAGGTCCAAATATAGGTTAAATTTGGCGTTCACGATACTAATGCTGCTCCCACGTGTTTGAACCAATTTCAATGAAACTCACACCAGTATTTCTACATTATAAAACGTTAGCCGGGTGTATAGAGAGTATCCAATTTAAGCCACAGGAAGGCCAGAATACAACGCGAAAAATAGGGGTTACACAATTACTTGATAAAGCGCCAATAGCAACTCTAAAAGACCCACAGCTTAATTTTCAACAAATTTAGGAACCGTTGAGCCTTCAGACGAAATTGACTAGTGTAGATTATAGTCTAACGCCACCCTGAATTTACAGTATGATTAATCCTTTTACTATTTTGCCCTAATACAAATATAAATAAATTCAACTCGTAACTTTTGATTTTCTGTAGAATTTCCTAAAATTCTTGGAAACATTCAAAACAAAAGAATCAACTTCACAACGAATCCTGAGATTTTTGAAAATTATGTTGCGGTTTTTTCATAGTTGCTAGTTGGCGCTTTATCCAGGAATGGCGTAAGCCCTGATTACGCGTTGCGTTCTGGACTTCCTGGAATTTAGATAGGAAAATCCCATTCGCCTACGTCCTTTTTGATGTGGAAACACTGGTGTGAGTTTCATTGAAATTGATTATACACGTTGGAGCAGCATTAGTACCGTGAACGACAAATTTAGCCATTTTTGGACCTTTTTTGAGCTCCAAGGGCCCTTCCTGTAGAACTGCAAAATACTCATTTTCGATGTAGGAACTCCCGTAAATATTTCATTGAGATCGACGACGGACTTACCGCACACCCCTCGTGTGTGAGGCCGAATCTAATTAAAAATGTCAAAAAGAAGAAAAACTTTTTGTTAATTCACCTCCAAAGTTTTTAAGCTAAGCAAATGGAAAAGTAGTAGAAGAGACCGCTATTAGAAGAGGCAGTTTGGAAAATGAAGGGACTGTATTGAATAAGCACTGAAAATTTGTTCCGGAGCAATCCACGTGAAACCGTTTTAATGTTGCCCATACGCAGGTTTTGACGGGCGGGAGCATTTACACCCGAGATTAATGCTTGAGAGGCAGTGATATAGCACAAAGGTGAATGCTTCAAGGTTTTGCGCCACGCCTCTTTTCCTTGCTCGATTAAACGTAGCAAAGGCAGACATAAGTCGGTTCTTCATTAAATAACATGAAACACAAAATATATTTATTTGAGTAACATAGTTATTAAAATTCTATAGGCGGCTCGACCACGCTATCGACTTATAAGCGTATTCATTCACCGGGGAATGGTCAATTATCAGCGCTGATTAAATGTGAGAATTGTGGTGGCTTAATAAAACCACGCAAAACGGAATAAATAAAAGTTGAGAGCTTGAAGAAGATTGCCCTCCTTCGAGCTAATCGCATTGTGACGATCCGCAGTGTGGAAATGCATTTTCTATTGGAACCGTAGGTATTCAATTGAATGTTATGTTAATTATTTCAACGCTCGTTAAACAATGCGTAAGTAACGTATGAGATTAGAAAAGAGTTCACCTACACTGAACTACTGTAGAAGAGGGAATCTATACGGCGAGAAGAAGAGGAGACGATCGCACAAATAAGGTTTCCTCGCAAATTGAGTTAGCCGCCAGAGAAGCGATGGGGGTTGCTAAGAGGGCTCCTGCCCTTGGAATCCCGCGTCTTTCAGACGGAAAACAGTAGTAGACTACGAAACACACACAAACATGTCGAATGAAAGTTATATAGGAGTTACTAATCCTGAAGGGATATGGAGATCATCTTATTGCAAAGGATAATGTCCTAGAGTATCAACCTACCGAGTCAACCATACCTAGAGGCCCAGATAGAGCAAGTTATGTTGTGGAATGAACTTCTATGTCCCAATTTGCACTGAATAATATAACAGCTCCCATAACGTATTTCAATTATATCCGTAAAGAGACAACCAACTAAAATCCACAGTAGCAAGGTGTATAATATTACGAACAGTCATGATTCAAACTGAAACGAAACACGAGACCAGACATCCATCATATATATGCGAACCACAGGCAGCTCTAGTGAGGTTAGATCTATAGTAAGTAGGCCATGTTTCGGGGCAGTCAACTAGTTATATCCGTACGGTTTGCCAATCTAACAGACGATCGGTCGTAACTCTCAACGAATTGAAAACAGTATTCTAATAATTCACATAGATACCTAGGACTAACCGAATTCTGTTTTAGTTTTTACATTGTAAGTATTCTATTGCCTCGATAAGCCCACTAACTAACTCATTATTAGCCCAATGTGTGAATCCTTGAGAGATGTAACCTAAGCTTTAGTACAAACTGAAGCTGCATGAATCCCTGCGTATATGTAGAGAAATTTTGATTCAATATTTCCACCTTGGACATCAGGGCGGGCGTAAGTGTGAACAATTATCACACGCGAGTAAATTTTTGGGAAATCTACATTCGGGCATGTAGATGAAAATGTTTAGCGGAGTTCTTGGGCATATGAAGTCGAGGGAAACCGATACGCTCTCGACACATCCAGTGTGACAGGAGGATGAAGCCCCACAAAACACCATTTCGCTACGGATCCGCCAGTCCAGTTTCGTTGGTCTGTCAGTTCCATAAACCACCACGACGTTCCCCGAGGGTCATCAAACTCGTATGGGATATCATGCTTTACACCTGTTTTCCAAAGTTGGAAATTCACTCTAACGGAGAATTGAAGCTACAGGCTTACCAATGAGAGTCGAGATTAACCTACATACAAATTAAAGAGAAATAGGAATGTAAAAATGGAGCATAAATCGATTATTCAACAATCCAGTTCAAAGGAATCCAACATAGTTTTTTTTTTTTTTTTTTTTCGTATATCAGCGGGATATTAAGAACAAAACTTTCATTAGCCCAACGAGCAAAATGGTAATGTGATTGAGAATATTCATTGAACTCGAACAGCATTCTAGAGCACTTCAAAATTATGTAAAACTAGCATCTAAAGTAAATCTGATAATTTCCATTTAATAGGACGAAAGATAATTATACTAGGTATACTAGTATACAAATTGAAATAATTTATTCATTTTTTATCTTTTTATTAATTTTATTCATTTATTTATCGTTTCAATATGTTCAGAATCAGAATTAGTTTGCTCTTAAGAGGACATTTTCACTTTTCATCAACCAACCTAACATAAGGACGGTAGAAGTACTCACAGAAAAACGTGAGAATTTCCATAACTTCCTAAACCTACCTAAATCCTTTTGGAACCACTAGGTCAAAATCTTGTATCGACTGAAACTGAGGAAATTGGAAAAAGACTAGGCCAAAAAAATACCATTTTTCAAATTCCATCTTCACAACTCACCTACTAAGTACATTTCAAGACAATAAATATAACCAGTTCGGTAGGAAATGCATATATTGATTCATTTTTAACAACCCTTCTAAATCAAAGTAGATGCTTTTAAAATTATGCAAGTGAGTAACTTGGCTCATCCATGAAAACGGATAGTATTGAGCATATCTCAGAAGATTTGAAATAAAAATTTAGCGAAATTATCAAGGGACATCTTTGGCAATTTCTACGTATCTCGTTCTTCGGCTAATGAAAGGGGCATTCATAAAACGTATTTGTTACATGGTTTGTAACATGAAAGATAGTTTTCATGTCCCCTTACATTTACATTGGGGAAGCTCTCTCTAACTTTATCAAATACTGCATTCTAATACAATAGATGCCAACTATATAAGTAAACAGGATGCCAAAGAGTAAGACTGTAGAAACTTGAAAGCAATCGCTCACTAGTAGTAGCGGTAGGGAGTGAGAAGGTAACGTAGTATGTATTGATAATTTTTTCGCCTTTACAAAAGTCTACACATTAATTATTACATAACATACTTTTGACTAGTAATCCTTATCAAGCACGTACCGTTCAATTTGTCACGTGAAAGAATATAGGAACGCAATGAGAAAACGTTCTATATCAAAAGAAAATGTGTGGTTGGGATCTTAAAGCCGGCCAGTTTATTTTCCTTCGTCCACCCTTTCCTGTTTTAATGATCCATCTGGATGTCTATTCCCAGAGGCCCGAGAGTTTTCTTTCTCACTTGACCTTTCCATCCCACCAACTCCCGCGGCTATTTTGTCTGTATGTAGATTCACGTGTGTTCACAAACATGACGCCCATGTGATGTAGGTATTTACAGGGTTTCAACGCTTAAAACCATGATAATTTGAATGTTCAGATTTCGAATATAATGTGGGAGGTAAACTGATTGGAGATGAACTGGAATGAAGAAGAAGGATTGGAATAATACTAGAAATATTGAACTGAATGGTCTTTTACGAGGCAAAGTACATAATATGGATGCGAAAAAAATTATGTTAAGGCTACAAGGTTTGATTGATACGTTGAAAATAGAACGAGTAAATTCAAGTTGACCCCGGTTCGGACTACTGGATTTATCAAAGAAGAGTTACTTCAATAATTACCAAACTGCGTTTCTTTATCAGAACCCCAAAATGCCGTAGAACATTGTATGTCACTTTCAAGGCTATAGGTTTTAACATCAACAATAAGCCCTATTGATTATTTACTCTTGTGACTCATGATTACAACAAACAATGAGTGTGAAATTGATTCGGGATTAGATTATGTCCTTTTATATACTTTCGACTGCACTTACGTACTTATACACTCACTAGCTGGTTCACCCGTGCGTTCACAAATTGACTTGCAAGACCCCTCCTCACCCATCACACTTTGGGACACCCCTATGTATCCGATTCAAAAAATTCCTTACATAAAAGTACTTACTTATAAATTACCTATTAGGACCAAACTACTGAGTTTTTTAGGGGGTTTCAACAAACAGGGAAGTGAAAGGAAGAGAGAAGACATTCGAAAATCCAGTCATCATTTGGCGCCATTATTTGAAAGGATTACGCATTTGCACCGCTTACACAATTACCCCACTTCACCCTACATATTTATCGACAGTACAGATATTCAACATCTATAGAAATACATGGATTTTTCCTATTTGTATTTTAAATGCAATTTTAGTATGGTTCGATTTATATATATATAGAGAAAAGACCCATTTATCGGAGGATTCATGCTAAGTTTATTCAGGATTATTCCCTAGTTCCATTTGACCCTGCAGATTGCTGGGAAAGTAATGAACACGAAATGCGGCCTGATACTGCGACTAAAATATTGGCAATTCACAAAGATCAACGATGCGGCAGGGCTTTATGCAGACGCTGCCAATAAACACTGGGAGTGGAATACCTTGTTCTTTGGTCCCGGAAAAAGCTCTCGAGGGGATGAAAAATGCAAGTGATGTAGGTTGACAACGGCTGAAGAGGTCCCTGAGTTTAATGTATGAGATGACACGGCCACGGCGCCTCTCAAACCCCGATTATGATGCTTGGGAGGGAAGTTGATTTTAGTTTGAAAAGGGAACGGGGAAAGTACAACAGAAGAATAGAAGATATTTTTGTAAGTAAAATACTTATATAGTTATTTTGAAAGGCTAAAAACACAAAAGTGCGATTCTTTTTGTTTGTCTTGTTCTTTGCGTTCTGATGTGGAATTGAAAAATATTGATAAACTCACTCATGAAAATTAGATGACGAGAGGTGAGTGTATCAACCTCTGAACCTATACAACTGTATATGGACCCGACTTGGCTGGATCTCAACGCACAGTAGCCTCCTAATCTAATAGCCGGACAACCTGTAGCTCCATTGGCCGTATCAGACCTTAGTTCTGATTGCCGATGGGTACTGTTGCGCTACCTAGTTGCCGGTGATACCTGTGCACTGATTAATAGCCAGACTGCATGGAACCTGTAGCGCTACTTAGGTCCAGACCACGATATCAACAAAGAATACAAAACATGAAATGAGAACTTATAAACTGAACATGGAATAAATAGACATAGGTCGACCGAAAAGAGAAGTAGATCGCGAACATAAGGTGCTAGGTTTGTTAAGAGATGAAGCAGTTGGTTTGAGTTTGAACGGCAGAATGTGTTCTGTGGAGCAGGCCCAGTCCTTTTATAACCCTTCCCCACCTCGGTGGGTTACCCTTTCTCAGAGATTAGCCCCTGCCCCTCAGGATTATCTGTTATATTGATTTTGGAAAACTCAATTTGGTTAAAGGTCGAACACAACAATTGTCAAAAAACACTAATTCAAAATGGATTATCAAGTTATAAGGTAGACTCAAAATCAAAAATTTATCCATTAGTACCTATTATAGATATCTTAGAACAATTAAATTATTATAAGAAAGGATCCAAGTATTTTGGAAGGGACCGCATTGAATAATTTATGGGAGTTTTGGAATGCCTCAGACCTGCAGGACTAGTGGCAACAAAGTACCTAATAAAATCATGAGACGAATGAATGTCAAAAGTTAAAAGTTAGTTTCGAACCGCTTAAAAATAAATGACCAGTCACCATTGTCTAAAGAGGTTTGAAGATGGAACCCGGAGCATAACTTGGGAGGAAAAATATTCAAACGAACTTAGGTCAGAAAGGTAAAATCAGACGCGCAGAAAGTCCTTTCAGCACATTAAACAGGGAAAAGAAAGATAGCAATCTCAAACTCAGGGTGCTATACAGGCATTACGCCATTACGTTAATGGAGTATATCCTTGATGTTAAGTTATGAAAGATAATTTGAGGGTCCTTGTGACGGACCGGTCATTAGATTGAGATAATTATAACTGCTGGTAATCCATTATAGTAGGATTAAGAAGCACATACTATTTGTATGACGAATACTTTTGTTGAGCACAACATATTTCCATGATTAACACGGACGGAAGAAACTTTGAGAATGTGTGTCAAAAGGTTAAGATGTAGCACGGCCAGTTCACTATTTCATTTAATATTCTTAATACATAAACCGGCTACAACTCAAACTCAATGAAAAAATTCATATCAACTATTTGATGGCGATTTATTTAATCATTACGTTTCAACTTTGGAAGAATGAAGTATCGAACAAAGTGGAGCACAGTTTGAGTGTAATGGAGGTTCAGCAGAATTCTGAAAAAATTGTGAAAAGGGAGGGTAGGCTTGCACGTAGGTACTCATGTAAACAATGAGTATCACCGATTTCAATTCCAGCCACCAATTACTTCTCAAATTTAAGAGGAATCAGGGAGGAATTACGCCGGCGCAATGGCTAAAAATGATACAAACAAAATTCTAAATAAAAAATCTGGAGCAACCAACACCTTCAAAACCCCTGAAAATAAATTAAATTAGGCATAAATTAATGTAGTTAGGCGTATTGCAAAAAATACAAGTGTTTGCATCATATGTTTCGGCAGCGAACATTGATTTGAGTGCGAAGAAATTCATGAAAGACAGTCGGTGATAAAAATTTCTCTTCAAAATTGTTTGCTGATTTTAGACAAAAATCAAGTGCCAAATGCCTGTCACAAATATCTCACCACAGCATGAGATCAGATGTGATGAAATTCATGGAAACAACCAACTAACCTAAGGAATATGAAGTATGAAGCAAATTTCTTGATAATTCCATCAAAATTGATTGAAAACTGTAAGGAAAAAGAAAATTGCGAGAATTGACGAATATCCACACAGAAATGCACTAGCCTTTTCTTTTCCTTCTGAAATTTAAATTAACGAAGGATAGGATTTTGAAAAATAAGATGTTAGCGAACTATCAAAAGGCTTTCACGACCTTACCTTCGAATTCAGTGCTAATTGTAACTCACACAATATTATTTTTTTGATACATACCTACTTTTTGTCCTCAAGAATCTCAAAAAATCTGCTTAACATGTAACTAAAACAGTAAAAACAACGAAAAATTGCTTAAATTTAAATAATTTAACATTATATTAAAAACAATTATTCTAAGTTTGTTTACGGTAAACCTGAAAGTAAACAAAAACAATGTGCTTAAATTTCAGCAGAAAATTGAAAATCGTTAAGAAATTTTAGGAATAAGTCATGCTGCAGAACATATTTCCTCTTCCATGTTGTAATTTTAAATAGATAAACATGCTGTCGTTTTCTGGGTCAATTACAGAGATGCTTTTGTAGCACATAATTAACCAACATACAAAACTCATGGGGTAGTCAGGTATACTACAGCGAGTTACAAATAATGCAAGGTTCATTTAAAGGACAAAAGAATTGCGACTCTGTAGGTTGGTAACAATAAATGAGAGCTCACCAAAAAAAGAAAAGCCTGTCACGGTAAATCCGGCGGCAGCAAAAAAGCCTGAGGGCTGAAGGTGAAATGAAGGCTGATGCTCCTTAGGCAGGTGCCTGGGCCCAAGTGAAACACCTAGCGCGGGATCTCGGGGGAAGGATCTGCATTGTTCGATATTAGTTTAAAAGCCTTCGTTAGAGAACCTTTAGTAAGCAGAAAACAAGAAGTGGAAGTGGAGAGGGGAGAGATGAGAGAATGAAGAGAAAAAAGACTCTCGGAGGATAGAGAGGTGCAGAACCTCAGATGACAAGAGTGGAGTGTATCTGTATGGCGGGTGCTCGGTTCTGGAATTATTCTGGCGACGGATAAGCCGGATTTAATGACGAGGAAGAAAAAAGAAATAGCATAAAAATAAATGGAAATAGGGACCGAGAAAAAACGTCATTGTCGAACGGAGAATATCTCGATTGTATTGGAAAAACTCTTCAGGAAAAATAGTAGTCTTTAATAAAACATGAATGACAGAAGGTCGGAAAAATCAAGTCATTGTTTCCAAGACTAATTCAGTTATGAAAAAATACTCTGTGTAAATGATGGGAGCGATTCGTGATTTTCTGGTTTCCAACCAATCCAGACATAATAAAGTTTGGAAAACGAAAATTATGTTATTACTTATTTAATTCTTGAAAGTTTTATTCAAAAGCTTGTCAGTAGGAGAATAAAAGCGTGACATAGCGCAGCCGCACAAACGCGTTTTTTTCTGATTAAGGAACTAATGTTTCTCAAAATTATATGTTCGGGCAGGCTGTCAATTAATTCAGGTAAGTGTAAAGCGAGGCTTGTTCTGAATTAATTGTGACCGTAAAAAGATGCCCCTCATTTTTCCTCAAATAGGATAGAATAGCTAATATATTATTGTACTTATGTACAAATATATATTATTGATGCAGAAAGCAACAAAGCTATACTTGTGAAATCGTAAATAAAATGGAGGTTTCTGGAAAATTCCACAATCATCAATTTTACCTAGGAAATGAGACGGAGTGGAGTATACCACCCGAGGAACAGAAAAAACAAACAGGTAGAACTAATGAAGGAACTCATAAAACCTGCCCCACCCAAAAGTGTTTTTTCGTGGACACCGGCATCGGCCGTTCTAAAAAATCCCAATTCAAATGTATCATACTGAAGAGAAAATCCCCCTACCATCAGCCTATTTCATCAATACAATAGTAACGTTTGTTATACTGAAGAATGACATACAATTTGTTGTACTTGCGTTGAACTGCGGCTTGATATGGTGGTAGGAAAGGATACGGACAATAAGATTCCAGGTAGAAAGAGCAGCTTTCTTCGACTACAGTCTCATGACGGAATATATTCAATATCCAACCTAACCTCGTGATGAGTGAAGCATCGTCAATTTACCTTGGAGTATTTAGAACAATACCTTCAATGTACGCTATGTTGAAACAGGATCCATTGAAGCATGATGAAGAATAAGATTGTATCAGAGAAGTTTCTAATCGAGGTTGTGCGTCTAAAACTTTCTCGAGCTAAAAATTAACGATGCCCAGGAGGGGCGGTACTAATGGACCTTGTAAATCATCTTCATAATTAACACACTAGTTACGAAGGCTAGTAACTTAAATGATTCGTTTTAAAGTATTGCATCAGCGGAAATACCGGAGGGATTACGAAACCTGATATTCGGACAGGGTCTTTAGGTATAAGTTTCAATATTCAATCAAAACTAAGTATGAGTATATGAATTCATAGATTGAGGCATTTGAAACAATGATATTGTTATTGAACGAACGAAAAATGCAGGTATTATTATTGCTTATAGCCAAATAAAGCAATTTTTTAGGAACATAAATCCAATTCCCATCAGAAAACCTTACCTTTTCCTAATATTTATTTAATTGGACTGTTCATTTAACATACGTATCCATAACATACGTAGCCATAAAAGTCTAAATTTGGTTAGTATTGTAAACAATAATATCTTGATATAACTATAAATAGAACGTAATTATTCTACATTTCCTCAAAATTCACTAATAATTCTATGATTTTAAATTTTTCTTTAATAGTCGTTTCATCACATTTGTTTCTAATATCTTATTATTCTTTTACAGTATTTATGATAACTTCCGTGTCATAATGTTTGTATTAACTATATTATATCACTTGCGTGTTGCGTTTTACATTATTTCTATATTGATTGCATCAATGAAATAATACATATCATTACAATGTTTTATGTTTTTAATTAGTAACACGATGACTCATTTTATCTCTATCCCTTGCTAGGATTGGGCATTCCATTATCAATTGTTCCAAATTACCAACCGATTGACCGCAGTTACAATTGACTTCTCCCTGCGGTCAATGCGGTTTAAGTATAAAGGACATATGGCGTGATTGGTTCTCAATCTAAAAAAAGATGGATACAAATCTTCTAGGTTTATCAACTTTTTTAACCATGGAATTCTACTAATTTTTGGACTTGGGTTCACATCGAATTTCCGTAGTTCCTCTAGATCTAAACAATATTGTTTTTGCCAATTCTCATGTAGTCGTATTTTCATTGTTATTATAGCTCCTTGATCGGGTAATTTAATGAAAGACCTTATCGTGATGCCCTCTTAGCTGCATTATCAACTCGTTCATAGAAAGATAAGCATGCATGAGACTTAACCCATCAGAAGATTACCATGAGTGTTGATGCTGTTTAAAATGATTTACCCTATTTTAAAGATAAAGTGCTTGGCTGTTATCAAACTGCACTTGCTGGTGCTCGACAGTTATACTTCCCGAGCAAATGATTTGTCTGAATACTTCAAAGTTTGAAATGAATAAACTGTGTAATCGCTCAATCCAACCTGACCGACTCGATGTATAGTTTTAGGAATTGAAAAAAGTTCAGTTTCAATTGAATCCAAATGTAAAATTACTGCGTATCGAACAAATTCAATAGGTATACAGACTCCGACCTCGAACTTTTAAAAATACCTTGCCGTTTTCAGAAGTGCTCTCTTGCTTTCAAACTCAAGTATGTAAACAGAGTGGATACAATCAGTATTCAACAGTGCTTACCAGGAGTATTGTATGAGCAGAAAGGGAGAGAGAAAGAACTGTTGGGGATAATAAAGGCGAGTCAAAGTCAACACGATCGGATTCTGGAGTGCTTGGGGAATTGAGCCGCGCTTGATCCTCCCGAGTGACTTTGAAATCAAACGAGCGCCGACAGTTGATCTCGAAACGTTCAATAAAGATCAGGTAATTCTGAGGACTTGATTTAAACATGGACAAAAGAGGAGGGACATTTCGCGTGAGCCACTAGTAGATGTTCCTTATTCAATTTCATAATATGGGAAGTATTGGTTCTACCTCCGACAATGAACCCTCACACCATGCTTCTCTATTGAAATTCGCATCTAATTTTGTTCAAATTTGGTTGATTGTAGGAGAGGCCTCAATAAACTTCATACATTCACATCTATGATTACCACTGCACATGAGACCCCCCCCCTTCCGTCAAGCATAACAACAAAAGTTAATAAAAACCAAATCCCTTATCGCACCTGGGCGAAATTGATGAAAATAATTCATCAACATCATCTTTAACTATGGCATCTTTATGCCATTTTTATTTTTATCGTAACGTTAAAATAATGCAGATCCGTCATTTCAACTGTGAGAACAATAAAGTATATTTAATAAAATTTAGGTGCTGTGCTATGCACACTAGGGCAAATGCAAGTGTTCTTTATGTATTTGGATGTAGAATATTGTTTGAAATCATACAACAAAACAGTGATTCTAACTGATCCTATGGCATTTTTAGATGTTTCAAACTAGAACACAAGGAATTCAGATCATACAAATATTTGAATCTATAACGTTTGAGATTAACGGTACTATAAATAAACGAACGTGATGAGGTATTATAATACGTATGATTACGTATGTATGTAAACGTTTGACATGCCATACGAGACTAATTTTGGAGAACGTCATATAAAATGGTCAAGCAATTAAAACAAACAACTATATAATACCAAAACCTAAGTAAAGCAGATATTTTGAACTAATAGAGACAAAATATTAATGTTTGCTAAGCGAAACAGAGCAGAATTGCATTCAACATGGATGATTTGCAATGGTGGTGGTCAGCGTTCTACCATGGATTTTGCATGGAAATTGAAGACGTTCGCTATTATCATCAAAACTTGAACAAACATGTATCGTAGCCCTCCCCAAGCATGAGATGACATTCAAACTACATCCACGAGGGGGGAGAAGGGGGAGGGGGTGTTAATGCGTTTCAGGAAATTCATATTTGTGCATTCACAAAGTAAATAATATTTCATAAGGCACTTCTGCTGACCTTACGGCACGGAGTTAATAGGGTACCTAACAGCTGACTCTTACGATACTTGTCCATGAATGTACTTCATTTACATTCCAATCTTGGAGGTAAAAAGAACGAAGTTGGAAGGAAGCACGCGATACGATCCAATGGCCCAAATTCTCTAAATCCATGATAAAATGTGATCAGCTATGCACACGCATTGATGTGAAATTCGTTGTCGAAGGCAAAACGCAAAAACTCTTTGAAGGATGTCGATACAATTTTGTGGTACTGATTTGTGACACTGTGGTATTCCGAAAATTGCATTGCCTTAGGGTTGATGATAACTAATGACCTGCATTGCCCACCTAACTTGGCAGGTGTTTTGTTAAAACTGAGTCCAAACTGAGGAGGGGGGTTGGGGTGTGGATCCTTCAACATAGTTCAAACGATAAAATGATGAGACAAACAATACAACGTGGAATTTGCGCAGTGCGACTAAGCTGGATTACTGGAGTAACCACATCAACCGGGATGTTGGATCAGCAAAACTATGCCAATATTGCAAACAAAGGCTCGACCCTGTCTAGATAAAGGAATTTGGCGATCACAACTCTCACTTTCGTGACCCCTCCAGGAACAAGAAATGATTAAATGCGGGGCCCGGGAGGAGTCGGTTATGAAATCGGGCCGAAACGATGAAGTTCAGTTGAGTTCGCCAGAGGAATCCGAAGGCATAACCGCGAGATTACCGGGTCTGAGAGGAGGAGCGATCGGGGTGATGAGGTGATGTAATGGTCCGGAGTAG